>SKCR01037952.1:0-67629 GCA_019454045.1 Zanthoxylum bungeanum | reverse complement strand
AAAGAATATTGTGTATTTTTGGTGGGGAAATATTTTTAATTTGGAAGATGATTTATTTAGATTTTGGCATGTGTTAATATGATTTGAATATTTTGGATTCGATTTTGTGGGCCTTGGGCGTGTGGCTTGGATTTTTGTGGGCTTGGGCATGTGGCTTATGTGTGTGTGTGCGCTTAGGCGTGTGGCTTGGTGTGGGTTGTGGGGATTTTGGGTCGAAGATAACATTTAAAACAGAGATCCATCGAGCGAACCCGAGACCAAACAAACGAATTAAATCTGAGGATGTACTTATTTTGAATTTTCCCTTCCGTCGTCTGTTTCCCGCGACTTCCGTAACTTATCGGTAGTGCCTCCATACGAGGCTCATCATCGGGCTTCTATGCAAAAATGCAGTGTCTACAGTCGCCCCCACTTTGATGGGACTTGTGCAGTGTGTGACAATGACAATCCTATCAAAGTCATGCATGCATTTTTCCTTACCTGGCTCGCCAGCTGTTGCTTAACTTACCTGTTATTCCGAGATGCTTCAAACTGAGTTAATGGTGGTGAGGTGCTTCAACCCCTGGTTCATTCCCGAACCGTTACTTTGTGAGAGGTGGTCCATTCCCGAACCGTTACTGTGAGGTGGTCTATTCCCGAACTGTTACTGTAAGAGGTGGTCCATTCAGGAACCGTTACTGTGAGTTTGTCAATTCCCGAACCATTACTATATGAGGTGGTCCATTCCCGAACCGTTACCGTGAGAGGTGGTCCATTCTTGAACTGTTACTTTATGAGAGATGGTCCATTCCCGAACCGTGTTGATAATGTGGGCCTCGACTCTGGGATTCATTCCCGAAATTGCTGATAATGTGGGCCACGGCCCTGGGATTCATTCCCGAAACTGTTGATAATGTGGGCATCGGCCCTGGGATTCATTCCTGGAACTGCTGATAACGTGGGCCTCGGCCCTGGGATTCATTCCCGAACCTGCTGATAATGTGGGCCTCGGCTCTGGGATTCATTCCCGGAACTACTGATAAAGTGGGCCTCGGCCCTAGGATTCATTCCCGGAACTGCTGATAATGTGGGCCTCGGCCCTGGGATTCATTCCCGGAACTGTTGATAATGTGGGCCTCGGCCCTGGGATTCATTCCCGGAACTGCTGATAATATGGGCCTCGGCCCTGGGATTCATTACCGGAACTGCTGATAATGTGGGCCTCGGCCCTGGGATTCATTCCCGGAACTGCTGATAAAGTGGGCCTCGGCCCTGGGATTCATTCCCGGAACTGCTGATAACGTGGGCCTCGGCCCTGGGATTCATTCCCCACATTATCAGCAGTTCCGGGAATGAATCCCAGGGCCGAGGCCCATATTATCAGCAGTTCCGGGAATGAATCCCAGGGCCGAGTTCCACATTATCAGCAGTTTCGGGAATGAATCACAAGGTCGAGGCCCATATTATCAGCAGTTCCAGGAATGAATCCCAGGGCCGAGGCCCACTTTATCAACAGTTCCGGGAACAAATCCCAAGGCCGAGGCCCACATTATCAGTAGTTTCAGGAATGAATCCAAGGGTCGAGGCCCACATTATCAGCAGTTCCGGGAATGAATCCGAGGGCTGAGGCCCATGTTATCTGCAGTTCCGGGAATAAATCCCAAGGCCGAGGCCCACATTATCAGTAATTCCGGGAATGAATCTCAGGGCCGAGGCCCACATTATTAGCAGTTTTGGGAATGAATCCCAGGGCTGAGGCCCACATTATCAACGGTTTCGGGAATGAATCTCAGGGCCGAGGCCCACATTATCAGTATTTCCGGGAATGAATCCCAGGGCCGAGGCCCACTTTATCAGCAGTTCCGGGAATGAATCCTAGTGTCGAGACCCACATTATCAGCAGTTTCGGGAATGAATCACAGGGCCGAGGCCCACATTATCAGCAGTTTCGGGAATGAATCCCAGGGTCGAGGCCCATATTATCAGTATTACCAGGAATGAATCCCAGGGCTGAGGCCCACTTTATCAGCAGTTCCGGGAATGAATCCCAGTGCCGAGGCCCACATTATCAGCAATTTTGGGAATGAATCCCATGACTGAGGCCCACGTTATCAGCAGTTCCGGGAATGAATCCCTAGGCCGAGGCCACATTATCAGCAGTTTCAGAAATGAATCCCAGGGTCGAGGCCTACATTATCAGCAATTTCGGGAATGAATCCCAGGGTCGAGGCCCATATTATCAACATGGTTCGAGAATGGACCACCTCTTATAAAGTAACGGTTCGGGAATGGACAACCACTCACAGTAATGGTTCAGGAATGAACCACCTCACAGTAACGGTTCGGGAATGGACCACCTCATACAGTAACAGTTCGGGAATGGACCACCTCACAGTAACGGTTCGTGAATGGACCACCTCTCATAGAAACGGTTTGGGAATGCACCACCTCACAGTAACGGTTCGGGAATGGACCACCTCTCACAAAGTAACAGTTCGGGAATAAACCAGGGGTCGAAGCACCTCACAACCATCAACTCAGTTTGAAGCATCTCGGAATAACAGGTAAGTTAAGCAACAGCTGGTGAGCCATGTAAGTAAAAATACATGCATGACTTTGATAGGATTGTCATTGTCACACACTGCACAAGTCCCATCAAAATGATTGTTGGTGCCTACCTCTCAATGTGTATCACATACGCATGGCCCTCAAGAGCTCACCAGCACTCAAGAGGTAGGCACCAACAAGTAAGTCTGCTTTAACAAATCGAGTCTATCCAACAAACCCAACCATTTTCCTTAGGCAGCATTATTCATATTTTGTAGAATCCAAACTCCATATCAACATGTCTCAAATGCTATATCAGTATTGTGCTATAGCTACTAAGTTGTCTATGTATTTAGAAATCAAATACATGTACTTTGAGAAAACCGCAAGCACTATACTAATATTAAAACTTCTAATCTATGAGGTCACTATGCGAACTTCATAAGTCAATAATTCATAAGTTGCAACTAATTCCACTAGTTCAGTAGAATCATTTGCGACACTCCCACTGCATCTTTTCTGACTTTATATGACATAGACAATCTAGTGCCATAATTATAATCAAAACTAATCTGATCTTATGGTTGCAGGTTAAATTCTCCATGAATAAGAAACTCGTTCTTAATACCTCAAATATCACAAAGAACATGTTTCTAGAACCATCATATGGTCTGCAGCATATCAAAATAACTCGTAACAATTACGATTAAATTGATATCTTTAATCGCGCATAATATAGTATTCATTACGTCATCATCATATGGTGCATAAGATTGACTAGACATTCTAATCAATTTCACTTTCGACAAAGGAATTATCCTTTACGAAAGATGAATACTATATATATAAAAGACACATTCACTGTCAAATAGTTACACTAACTGTCATACAGATAGTCTCGCTATGTCCTTTATTAGATCATATCTAATATACGATTAATATGAGTTTCTCACAAGTCTCTTAGTTTTATATCTTATATAAAACTTTATATCAAATATATCTGAGACATCTCCCACTGCACTCACGGAGAAAAGAAGACTTAATGATATATAATACTAGAAAGAAATTTGTATGCCCCCACTGACCCTACTGATAAATACATATTCTCCATACTTCGATAAAACCGGACAATCTGACTGATATCAAAATCAGAGAACACGGATTTCCGAAAAGTTTATCTTGAGTCTACAATAGGCTCTATAAGTCGGTATATCAACCTGTGATCTTAGCAAAATACAAACTCTAGGGCCAGTCTAGAATGAACTCTTCAAATAAAGAAATCACGACGGATCGCTTATTCAAAGAAATCACTCAAGAACGCCACTTTGCATTCTTTAGCCAAATACAGTTTAATATCAACATTAACCAATGGATCCTTAATTGTCCAATCAGTACGACAAGAGACAAGCTTCCTCAGAATCTACAATAGACTACTGAGTATAACCTACTCACTGTCAGACTATAAATGTCAAACCTTTATCAAGCTCACTTCACTTTTGCTGCGTAAATAATTTGCACAATTTATGAACTATTCATAACGAAAACCTAATCAAGTTCAAAACTCGATCGTAGTGAGCCATGAACAACTTAGATCTATGGTTCAATGGTAAGTTTCGGAATCGATATCAAATATCGCTCCCACTATAAGTTCTAGGATAATTTTCTTCGATAAGAAAACATGAGAATCATTAAGTATCAGATACTTTGTAAATGATTCTGACATCCTATTGGACTTATACGGAAGTTGTCTAAGGGTATTTTCATCTTATTAATTATGTAGTTCCACTGTAGTTTATCATTCTCACATTTGACTTCACAAAGTCAAATCTTTTCTGCAATCATCAACATCCAATGTCAATCACCAAGTAATAAAATAATTTTATTGTTCGAGATTGTAGAACAGATATTCTATCAAATAGAATACAATATTCTATTAAATAGAATAAATGATAAACCTTTCACTCGTACCTCCGAGGCACAAGTACTTTCAATTATATAACCATTATACAAAAGAAAGTTTCAAATCTCAAACTTTTCAAGATTCGAATTTTCTAGTACACATATCATATATGTAACTGTAAGAACAAATGGAACTTGAATTAAAGAGATAAATTAGTGTTACAGGAGCATAACCCAAAAGCATTGAAAATCAATTCGGTAATACTCAATATCAACGAATCAAATCATATAAGATTCGACTACTCACACTGACAAATTCCATCAAAATGGAATCGCGGAAGTTTAATACTGAGTAAGAACCTTATTCATTAAATAACTTTAAAACTAAATTGCCTTAAATTCACGTATTTGATCATATCAAACATCTTTGAACAATTCAAAGACTCATAATAAATTTCTAAAGATATAGTTTTCAGTACTACAGATAAAATATCTTTGAACTATTCAAAATATTCTATCTGAGTTTCATTAGAAACATATTGACAGTTCTTGAACAATTCAAGACGTTCAACATGTTCTCTATTAGAAACACGTAACTAAGTAATGACAATTCATTAACTAAGTTACAGAGTAAAGAAAACTATCTGTGGCAATTTCTAATTCATTAAACCACATACATACAATGTATTAGTTTAACAAATCGGTGGTCCAATGACAATCATCGGTTAAATGAGATTTAATCACTTCCTGAATTACAATATTCATTAAATGGTTAAGGATATGTGGTGTGATCTCGTATCAGACCATCCTTTACCATACGGAACAAGCATCTAATGTTTTTATGATAAAATCTCATAAAGCACACTGTTCTAAGTTATTTACTTTACCGAAATTTTTTTTAATTTTTATCTTTTCATTACAGACACTACTAGTTACTTTAAAATATGTAACAACTGTTTATACAGAACAAGTAACTATCCAATAGTCACAAGTTCTGATATCAAATATCAGAACAGTTATTAAACATAATTTTAAATAACTAGAGAGGAGATCTGGTATCCAATACCTACAGTTTTCGTATTGTGAGAATCAGTATTCTCTATACATAACTATACACATCTCATTTCTCTAAGCTTTATAATTTACGTTCAATTATTCACAACAATTGTAAATAATTGATTAGCAAACTGTGTCAAACACGTGACTTCTAAAAGTCACTAAAAGCCAAGAAACGTTATTAAGGATAAACAAATACTAAAGGGCTTTCTTAATGCCAGTTAAGAATTTCGTGACATGAACTATTCAAGTTAATTCTTACTGCATAAGAAAAAACTCTAACTAGACTAAAATCCTAAACCAGATATCTATTTAGATTACCTAATCGTGACTTAGTAAATAAGTCACAAACCATCTTGATTTTCAAGGAAAAATCGGAACAACAGTTCCCTATGGTTTTAACTAATCTAACCATATCTAAGTCTACTATCTTTCTAGAACCTATTTTAGAACTACGCAAAAATAAATAAAGTCAAAAACCTATTCTAATAATAGACATGCAGTGGATTACAAGCATAATTCTATAAACAATATAGAATAAAGGAAAATAAAGTAGTAAATTCCAAAATATTGCACACTACTTGAGTTATGGATTTTAAACTCAGCAGTGTCTCCCACTACTTTACGTAATACCGTAATCCCCAACAGAGAACAAGAATTCAATGATTAAATTAAATTCCATAGTGAGAGTAGGATCCCATGAATATATTTCGACTCACAGCTTTGGCACGTTCTCGCCTACGTATATTCATTAGGTAGACAAATCATTGTCAATCACTCACCAGTGACTCCTGGTTTTGGTCCCGAACATTTCTCGATGTGACAGCTTTGGCACGTTCACAGGGAGGCGTATCAAGGCTACACTTGTCAATGACAAACTCAAGCTACCGATGTAGTCCTGACAGCTTTGGCATGTTCAGGATTTCCACTTTCACTTGAATTTATCTAGTATCATTATACAACCGGCATGGATAAAATTCTATCAACTACACCCTCACTGCTTTGGCATTTTCTCGGATGCAGCCATAGAAAGTTACCCATAAACCGTATTGACAAGACAGACCAAGAAACATGTATCCAATACACGTTACTTTACAGCCATATTTAAAGCGGGGATTTTCCTACGGAAGCAATATCTACATCCAATGTAGAGTTTTAATCTAAATCATTTTCTAAACAATTCAACTCTACCTATAGGAAATATAACTCAATTTAACTATTAAATTTCATTACATTTTCTGTTAGCGTAGAACTGAAAAGTAAAGAAACATATCTAGATTCTTAAGCATGTGCGAACATTAAAATTAGATTATATATCTAATATCAAGCATGACTAATTTAATGGATAAAGCATCAGACCCGCTCTGATACCATTTTTGTTGGGGTTTTGGGTGATGGGCGCAGCGGAAGCGCGGGTTCCAGCGAAATCGTATTTTAAAAATTTTTCAAAATACCGAATAAATTATTCAATATCTAATATGAATAATTTATTCATATTTCACCTAAACATATTTATTCAATATCAAATATCAACATAAATATGGTGAAAACTCGCGAAACTTTTACGAAAATAGTTTTCCGCAAAATTGCCTAAAATGCGTTTTTGATCGAACCGACTACCCGACACTTATGGAAACTGCCCAGGTCAGCTCCAAAAGTGTCAGGGCATTTCATGGTCTGCCCAAACAGTGACGGAATCACTGTTTTCACAGCCGTCACCCGGTTGGCTCAAAATCCACCCGGTAACGCCGTTTTTGGCCGTTTTCGCTTATTTCAAGTCGGAAACACTTTCCGGAAATTGTGCCAACTCCCAAAACACATCCATTACATTCATATGACATCAAAAACATCACATAATTTCCAGTTTGGACAGACCTGATCTGCAGACCAAAAATTCTCATTTTTCATGCTTTAAATCCAATTCTTTCAAGATTAATCTAATTAATCAAACACCAATCAAAGTCACCACACATGAAGCACTCAAGAACAATTCTAGGTGCCATAAGAGTGGTCACAATACTCTAGAATAGCAACTCTAATGTCCAACAATAATTTGAACAAAATTGGCCTAATATTACATTAATATCAACCAACCATACTTCACACATGCTTATATCTTCCAACTCCATCCATCCAAAACAAAAGCCCCAAATTTCAGATTTTAAGGAACCCTAGAACATTTCTAAAACATCAAGAAACAATAAATCAAATTTCTAAGCTTAGGGTTTAAGTGTATTACCTTTATTCACTTGAAATCCCAAACTTTTCCTTGATTTTTCCTTCAAATCTCCATGGATTCATCAAGAGAATTTGAAACCCATTTTTTTTTGGAACTCAAGGTAATGGACAATGAGAGATAAGGTTAAGAAAACATTTTTCTCCTTTAAATCTATACAAAAACGAAATGGCTTGGAGGGTATTTTTGTCTTTTTTTAATTTTTAATCAAATTAAAAGCATTTACACTTTATATTAGCCAATCAAATTAGGACATCATAAAGTGTAATTAAAGCCATGCCATGTGCACCAATAATAACTAGACAAATTCCATTACATTAATGGAAAAAGATTATTAATTAATAATTTAAATATTTAACAATTAAATATCCAAATAATTAATTAATGTAATTATTATTATATATATGTATTTTTATTTACAATAAATAATAAAAACATATATTTATGGCATGTGTCAAAATCTCATTTGATGAATAATTAATGTGTATCTAATCGTATTATGTATCAAATACAAATACAAATACAAATACACAATAATTATTAGCGGACGAAATCCCCTAATGCATGTGTTATCGTTTAACGATTAAACGATCTGAATTAACTCATTTAATCCGGTGAAGTATTATGAATAATTCATATTATTCATATCGAGTTGCCCAAGTACTCAACGAGTACACTTCATATTATGGGACTCTCTAAGTTTAGGTTTATCCGTCACGAAATCTGATTTCGTGTCCATAATCCACCCACTCATGGATTATGACGACCACAGATAATCTCGATAAACTATACAAGCCGATGTCATTGTATATGTATAATCCCTCCGTCACAGGATATCCGTATTATACCTGGGATATAGATGAAAACGTCAAATTCGTTCGGTATAATACAGTCGACTTTCAATTTACGATCTCTAAATAACACTCGGAATTGATTTTTGAAGTTATACCACGGCCATAGATTTACTAGATCGTAAACATGTGAGGATTCTTATGCCCTGTACACAGGACTGACGGATCCTATCTTGATACGCACAGGATATCATGAGCATCAGTCCATACCCAACGAACAAGCGGAGGTCTGATCATGAATAGATCATTGACGTGACTGCCATCAAAGTGTGGAGGATAGCTCATATATCCACAGTGGTATCTCAAGTCGAAGGACCACTATGCTCGCTCAACTGGAGAAGGTTCCTATTGACGTTGGTGTACCATCTATTAGGAAACCTTCAGTGAGTCGTTCAGTGTCTTATCAAATAAACACCTACATGTCTATACGAGTCTCCCAAGACTCATGGTTCACTGGGATAAACCATCAGACCAAGTCACGATATACGACATGTACTGGTCTCATCGGATTTTACTAACCGACCCGTGTTAGTAAATCTTGACCATGAACTTTATTTAAAGATATGTAACTAATAGTGCGCTTCCCATTGTCAATTACAAACTACGTTGTAACTGCGCACTATACTGCAAATCCTATGGTCTTTGTCTAATATACACGTATCCATAAACCAAATTCAGTTTCGATCTAGTCGTAATCAGATATCTAATCGTGATTAGATCGAATAAGTGTATAGAAGACAATGGTGCTACCATTAAATTAAGTAATATTATGGAAAATTGAACAGCTCATATTTATGAATTGGACATAAATATGATCCGGATTGACACTCGGAGCACCAATCGTAAAAAATAGTCCCCTAAAAATCACCAAAATAGCAGCCCAAAATAACCCTAAAACAACAGCCTTTATCACCGAAAATCATCCGAAAACAACACACAAACAGTCCCTGAAAATCAGTCCAAAACATCGAAGAAAATAGAGAAATCGGCTGCTCAAAACAACGAAACAATGAATAAAATGTTGAACCAGTGAATCAGAAAAGTGACGGAACATTAACCCATCCGATGACGATGTAACGCACTTCCAAGAAGCAACTTTAAAGGTAAGACATGAGGGCACCCTTTACTATTTATCTTTTCAATTATTCCTTGTCGATCACTCGCATGCATCGTTATGTTTTACGTATAGTTTCATTTATGTTGAGTTAATGATTGTGTGCTATCTCTTGCGGTATATCGGATGGAAACCCAGACGTAAATTCCGTAGCCGAATCCGATTGGATGGTAGTACGGTCTGTACTTGGGATACAACTCCACGTACCACTTGGGAAACTTTCAAGCACATGTTTCATTTTGTTATTTAATTTTGTCTTCATTCATCATTTATGTTTTATTATTCCGTTATTTACTTTCCGCGTGTTATTGCTTTATTTACTTATGCATCGTTAATCTAGTGCGTATGGGATAACTACGTTGGATTAAAGGTCCTCCATTTGAGGGAAATGCCTAAATGCTACCTTTACCATAATTTTTTACCACGCTAGACGAAGTATGCTTGATTGAATGTGAAATACATTTAATCGGGCATACGAAGTTCCATATAGATGTCGGCCTTGGTCGCATCTCTTTTATTATTCCGTTATTTACTTTCCGCGTGTTATTGCTTTATTTATTTATGCATCGTTAATCTAGTGCGCATGGGCTAACTACGTTGGATTAAAGGTCCTCCATTTGAGGGAAATGCCTAAAGGCTACCTTTACCATGATGTTTTGCCACGCCGGACGAAGTATGCTTGATTGAATGTGAAATACGTTCAGTTCCATATAGATGTCGGCCTTGGTCGAATCTCTTTTATTATTATGTTATTTACTTTTTGCGTATCATTGCTTTGTTTATTCATGCATTGGTTAATCTTGTAGGATTAAAGGTCCTCTATTCGAGGGAAATGCCTAAGGCTACCTTTACAATAGTTTGTCGCGCCCTTCTTCTATTGATTTCGTTATTCATCTTTTTTTGTTGTTATTTTTCATTTTTCATTTTCGCATTCATGCCGTGTTAATGCTTGAGTGTTGCCTCTCATGGTATATATGATGGAAACCCCGAGATAAATTCCTTAGGTGAATCCGAATGGACGGTAGTGCGGTCAGTACTTGGGATACAACTCTACGTACCGCTTGAGAAACATTCACGCATGTGTTTGTGTCATTTTAGATACCACTTTGGTAATCTCGTTCGAATGTGTTCTCAAACGCTACTCGAACGCATGCATTCGGCCTTATCCCATTCGAACATGTTTCCAAACGTTACTCGAACGCATGCATTCTGTTTAACATTCGAATGCGTTTCCGAACGCTACACAAACGTGCATGCAGTGAATCGACTTATCTTCCTCATATTTCATGCATGTTTGCTTCTTTGGTCATTTCTTTTGCATTACATACTTAATCATCTCACTTTATTATTGACGCTTTTTACCATTATCATTTATTTATATATATTTTCGTATTTCTTTATTTGATATGTCTATGGAATTATGCATTTGTTTTATTTGTTTATTCAATTACGTTTATGGGTGTGCAAACTTGTGTGTTGATTAAATTATCTTGTATGTGTTGGATAAGGCTTGGTTATACTATTGCATAAATCCTTTCATTACGATTGGCATAAGTAAAGGACCATTCTGAACCCAACGGTTTGAGGTCTTCCTATGCGAGAGGTGAGTGCGGCCTTAAATCATTTCCCAGTTCACACTGGGTGGCGACTCCTTTATTCTCCGATTTAGTCCCCCGCGGGCTATTCCGTACTCCCGATCAGGCCGCGAGCCCGGACGGCGTCGCGTACCTCTGTACCATGGCTATAACACCGACTTGGTTCGGCTTAATATATCATCTGTGGTAAAGAAAGTGTAACTTCGGATTTTTAGTGGAATAACCCAGAGTTAATAATTCAGAATATTTAATTAAGAGATTAATTAATATTTTAGATTATTGGAGCTCGAAATCGTCAGTCCATTTGGTCCTCGTGCTAGCTCGATATACTATAGCGGATTTAGTATAATTGGATAGTCCAATTATATACTCACATAGGTATAAATATTATTAATATGATTAATAATATTATTTTGTCACACTTGGAACTATATATTAAAAGTTAATATATGGTTTTAATAATTATATGATAATTGTTAAATGCATAAAATTAAATTATATTTTATATAATTTAAATCAGGCCATTATTGGAATTTCAAGTTTTGGATTTTGGAAACCCTTGGTATTATTTTGGAAGTTACACCTTTTAATAAGGTGTTAACTTTTTATTTTTGTAACATATATTATCTTTATGGAAAGTAAATATGTTGTTACAAAAATTTTGAAATTAACACATGCATGGCTGAATTTTTGCTTGGAGGAAGAGGTAGGGTTTGTTTTATTTTGTAAAATTAAACCCTAAGTATAAAAAGGAAAATAAGATTTTTCTTTTGCCAAAGCCTTTCATTCTAACCCTAGCCTCCATCTTATTCTTCTTCTTCTTCATTCTCTCTCAAGTGTTGAGAAAACTAAAAAGAAAGAACAAGAAGAAAATCAATAAGAATTGCAAGAGTGTTTAAAACTCTAAAACATTTAGGGATTATTTTGTGAGTCTTGCCCACATAAGTTTTCGTTGGTAACGAGATATAGTTTGGAAGACTTTATGGTGTCGAACAAATCTTCATCTTCATCTCTTTCTTGTTGTTCACGGCAGTGAGCATTATTTTTGCTCATTGCAGCCCCTTTACTTGGTGAAACAGAACTCGATTTGGTTTCATTTTAATCCAATTTTTTTGGGGAATATTTTATGGTGTTTTGAGGCTGTGTTATGGCTATTTTCAAGTGAAAAAACTGAACCAAAATGCAGCCTCATTCAACGCATTTAAGGGGCTATTTCTGTAGTGCGTTTGGCGCGAATCGAGTCCAAAATAGTCCAGTTTTTGTCTGGCTATTCGGGGCTGTTCGGGGACTGTTCCGGGGCTGTTTCGGGGCTGGAATTTTGTCTAAAACTGAAGCAAAATTCAGTGGTGGTAGCAGTAACATTCAACAGTTCAAATGGAAGGGCATAAAATTTTTCAAGTCTGATTCGTGTGCCTAAATTGTTTCCGCTGCTCAAGGAAAGCGTTTCCTACACGGTAATCACCATGGAGACTGTAAATGGCGTCCCACTTCAAGTCATCCATCAAAAATAAAAACCAAGATAAAAACAAGACAAAAATAACTATGGTGATATATCACATACCTCGTATTGACCAAAAAGAAACAACAAGGGAGCCTGAGACAGTTTCATGCACCATGCCACCCAAAACAACAATTTTGAACTTTACAGTTCAACGTCCCGGAGAACTGAGCTACGAATCAAAGGAGCGGCCAACGCCATGAGATTTTTCCCATGCTAGACACGCCTCGAGTCTGTAAACGCCACAGAGACCCTCAGGCCTCCCCATGCTATGCTCCTACAGATCCGAAATTGGATGACCAATGCCACGTGGGCATTCTCTCACCCTGTATTAGGCACATCCCGAGGCTACAAACGCCACAGAGGCTCTCTAGCATTCCCATCCCGATGTTACAAATGCCATGGAAGCCCGTAGGGCCTTCGTTGTGCTATACACCTCCAATGCTGGGCGGCAAACATCGTGGGGGAATTATCCCTCACCACGCTATGCAAACCCAGAGGTACTGTAGTACCGAATCCATTCACTATCTATACGTGCTATGATTACCTTGAGGCACCAAATGCCACGCTGACTCACTCGCCGAGCGTGCAATGGATACCCGTGGCGCCAAACACCACGCAGACCTTTATATTGCAACATTCTTCAATGATGCAAGTCATTGTGTGTTAAAGTTCCAGCCTGGGGGTTTGATAATGCTGCCAGGGATTGGCGTGCCGTGGGGGTGTAAGCTTTTCCCACATGCCTTGCATCCCTTTATGTAAGCCAAGCTTTCACCGATTGTATTATGGGAATGTCATTTCCAAGAAATGATATATCATCATTATTTAGGACAATCACTATCAGTGCGCTCCCACTAACCTCCTTATATACACAAGAATCATTTTCGTTTTGAATTAAATCATAGACCATTATGATTACATTAAAACGATAATTCCAAGAACGCAATGCTTGCTTCAATCCATAAATGGATCGAATAACTTGCAAACCTTGTTTCCTCGTTTTGGTACGACAAAATCGTCATGATGTTGTAAACATCCTCCAAAAGGTTTCCGATTAAGGAAAGCGATTTTGACGTTCAGCTGCCACATTTCATAAATGAAACATGCAGCATCAGCAAGTATTATCCAAATGGATTTAACCATGGCAATGAGTAAAAGGTTTCGCTATAATCGACACAATGTTGATAACGATACCTTTTCGCTACAAGCCTAGCTTTGTACGTTGATATGTTGCCATCCACGTATGTCTTCCTTGAAGACTCGTATAGTACCAATAGGCACAATGCCTTCCGGTACAACAATCAATATCCAAACTTAGTTGGTATACATGGAATCCATTTCGGACATCATGGGACTTTGCCATAATAGGGAGTCGATACCTTGTATCACTTCCTCATACGTAGTCGGTTTATCTTCCTCAATAAGATTGACATCTTCATGAGGTGAGATCAGAAACCCATACCTCCCAGGTTGTTTTCTGACTCTCTCCGACTTACGTGGTTTTTGTGTATTCAAAGATTGTGGTATAGTTTCATCCCTAATGAACTGTTTGTGTTCCATTAAGGACTCGGTGCCTGGAACAGTATTACTCTGATTTTCATCGCGTTTTACTTTCCTCCCACTTACCACTGCATATAGGTATTCCTCTTAGGAAAACCACATGGTGAGCAACAATTACATTGTTCTCTTGTGAGTTGTATAAGTATTATACTTTGGTTACCCTAGGTTAACCTACAAATTAGGCACTTATCCAATTTGGGTTTTAGTTTGGTATCATCCAAACATATGCCCAGCATTCCCAAATCTACAGGAATGAGAAAACCCGTTTTCTTTCCAGTTCATATCTAATATGAGGTCTGTCAAACAGATTTTTATGGAACCTTATTCAAAATAAGTTTTGCACTGTTCAATGCATATCCGTAGAAGGAAAATGGTAGCTCAGAGCGACTCATAATTAACTTTATCATGTCCAACAAAATTCGGTTTCTCCGTTTGGACACACCGTCAAATTGAGGTGTTCCGGGAGGAGTCCACTATGAGAGAATACTATACTCTTTCAGGTAATCGAGAAACTTATTGCTTAAGTATTTTCCACCACGGTCTAACAGTGACGGTTTTAATACTCTTTCCGATCTGTTTTTATACTTCGTGTCGAAACTCTTTGAATTTATCAAAAGTTTTTCGATTAGTATTTCAAAGGAAACACATAACCATAACGCGATGCCACATCCGTAAAGGTAACGAAGTATTCACATCCACCACTAGCCTAGCTAGATATGGGCCCACTTACGTCACTATGAACGAGGGCTAACAGATCGGTGGCACTAGTACTTTACCAAGTAAAAGTGTTTTAGGCAATTTGCCTAATAAACTAGATTCATAGACATTATTTGAATAGAATCAAATCCGTCCTAGTACCCACTCTTCGAAAGTGTGGATATACGAGTCTTGTTAATTGTGTCCCAGACAACAATGCCACATATAAGTCTCAACTGATTTACTCAGTTTGAGCTATTTGTTTGTCATTTATACGTTTGAGATTCATTTATATTCAAAATATAAATACTGTTATTCACATCTAATGTGTTTATCTCAATATCATCTTTATAAAATAAAACACTTTAGTGTTCTAGAATATAAAGGTATACCCACAACGGGTTAAACCCTGATATAGAGATAATGTTTCTAGTCAAACTAGTTACATTATAACAGTTTCCTAATTTAAGTACACACCCGAAAGGTAGTTCCTAAACTTAGGTATTTATGGTTAAAACAGTGACTCTCGTCCCATTTCCGATTCGCAGATTAATCTCAACTGAAGTCAGTCTCGTGCTAATCAGCAGATTCTGCACATCAGTACATATTTATGTACCACATTTAGTATCAAAATCCAATTTTGAAACTAATAGTGAACATGTTTATGACAAACATATTTGATGAGCGGAAAATATATCAATATTTACCGACCATTTTACTTAATATTTTGTTTAGTTTCTCGGGTTTGATGAATAATTTGATGTGTTTTAGTTTATTTTGCAGATAAAATAATATTGGGACACAATGAAATCATTTAGGATGAAATTTGGGTCAAATAAGGGCAAAAATTTGACTTGACATATTAATTTTGGAGATTGGAAACATGAAAGGGCGTTTTAACGAAGTGCAGTTTTGGAAATTCTAGTTTTGCGCATCTGTCGTATTTTGGGCATAAAGTTTTACTCCGATATAGGATTGAGCTTATTCAAGTTCCAGATTAAATAAGACTCAAAGATCTACAACTTTGAAAGACAAAATAATTTCGAATTCTGAAGATTTCATGCCCGTAATTGATGAACCATCCAAAAGTGTGTTGTGTGTAATTATTGAAGTCACTTTCAATCATTTTCAAAGAAAAAAAATAAATTAATAAATAAATAATAAAAATTATCAAATCACCACCAAACATGATAAGCAATTAGTGGAGCAATTAATAATGGATTTGGTGGAGCAATTAGTGGAGCAATTAATAATGGATTTGGTGGATGATTTGATGGAGGCAAAATTTTGCCTATAAATATTCAAGTCATTTCATTTGTAATTTCATACTTTCTTCTAAGGAATTCCTTAAGAATACTAAGAAGATTGTATCTTGTTTGTTTATTTACAGCTTTTAGTAATTAATTTTCGCTTTCGCACTTTCTTTTCTTTACTTTTCAGTTTTTACTTTCCGCAATTTACTTTTACACACAGTAATTTACTTTCTTACTTTTTACAGTTTTTACTACTCACCATGAGGAGGTAACTTCCCCAGCTAGGGTGAAAGGTAATTCTTTTACTGTTACTATTTAGATTAATCTCCCTTAAAAATAATATATTCACTATTTAAAATATTGACTTTAAAAGGATACCGCCAGATTGGTCGGTTGGTAATTCATTTTAATCTGGTTTAAACCTGACTAATCAAGGATACCGCCAGATTGGTCGGTTGGTAATTAAATTTTCTTACCGCCTATATGGCAGGTTTATTTTGGTTCTGCCTTTATGGCTAGTTGGACTTAATTTGACTTAATCAGGTTACCGCCTATATGGCTGGTTGGTAAAATAATCACAAGTTAATATATTATATTAAGGGAGATATCTAAATAGTAAATAGTAAAAGTTGATCCTTTTACCTTAGCATTTTATTTTACTTTTCAGCTTTTACTTTATGTCTTTTACTTTTCAGCATTTTTACTTTATGTCTTTTACTTTTAAGTTTTTACTAGCCCTAGTTATGTGTTAGTTATCTGGGGTTGTGATGAATTCTAATATCACCGGTTTATAAGGGGTTATTTTATAGTTTGGGTAATTTAAAGGTTTACTTATTAAGTCGTAAGCTTAAAGCTTCTTGTTGTCTGATCAGCAATAAGATTGATGTGGTAAATCTAAAATGAACTAGACATAGGGATTTTAGGTTTCAGCCTTAGACTTAATAGCCCACGATCTTCCTTGAGGATAGATAACCCTTTAATAGATTTTCTTACAGGATAGACATATACCTGTCGGGCGGTGGTAGCCATAATTGGAACTTAAACTTAATGAATCCAGATAATTTGGTTGACATAGACATATGGTTCAATTGGGTTAAACTGTGTATTTGCGTCTGACCATCGACAGAGGATTTTGCATAATTTCTTGTTCCAGGTTAGTAAACTGATTTATTACACAAACATAAAATAAACACTTCATCTTTTAAAAGATATTAGAATTATTCACAACCCTAGATCTTTGTATATTTTGTTATATTCCTTAGTATTTTCTTTTGTCTTTTTATTTATTTATTTATTTAGCAAATCTACAATCAACCAAATCAATCAAGCAATCATTTTCTTCTCCCTCAATTAGATATCTGTAAATAAATAGATTCAATAATTAATAACAACAGTAGGAATTAAGTCCTCGTGGGATCGATATTTTTATACTACTTGAACGATACGTGCGCTTGCGTTATACGCGTGTGTTTACGCCGGTCAATATTTGAAGCTGGAGCCTTGCCCTTCTTCACTTCCTTCACGTCTGCCTTGTCCATACGGCAGTCACGCATCCAGTGACCCCATTTGTCACAATTTAGGCAGACATCTTGGTATATGTCCTTTGTCTTCTTAGAAGACTGTGATGATTTTGTCTTTGCCCATTTTAGAAGCTCTGGTTGTGACTCCTAGAGCATAGCCATCAAATCTCCAAGAGTTTAATATTGGTTCATAATGAACCTGCCCCCAGCTTTCGGGTAGAGACTATAAGATCAAATCTTTGGTAGTCTCGGCCACGTAGGTAATGCCCAGCTAACCTAGTTGATCGATGTCGGTAATCTTCTGTGACACCAAGTGCTCGACAGATGTACCCTCTGACATACGCGAGCGTAAGAGCTTCTTTTTCAATTCGTACTTCTAAGATTTAACAATAAATCTATGAAGATCTTTAATTTCATCATCATGGTACAAGGATCTAATCCTTAATTTTGACGACGGAATTAAAGTGTCATTGCAGTTTAGTGTAAAGGACTGAGCACTAAAGTTATCATCACATGACTATTCCAATATCATGTTCTACTATTTGCTCAACTCCGGGCTTAGGCCCAAAAGGTTGTTCTATAAAATAGAATAACTTCTCAGTTCCCAGGACAATCCTGAAGTTTTATTCCCAATCTGAAAATTAAAGTCGTTTAAAAAACATTTCCACCCAGGATTATGTTCTAAACGCTAATCTTTCAGTTTATCTTGATTCCAATAGTCCAACTATTCAATCAACGATTTCAGGTACATTTGAATATAATGATTACTATAGTCTAACTATATAATCAACTATAATTTGATTGGTTAAATTCAAATATATTGATTACTATAATCCAATTATATAATCAACTATTAGTTGAAGTAGTTTGAATACAGTCCAACTGTTTAATTAAAACAATGATTAAATATTAGTCCAACTAATAAATATTTACGTATTGACGAAAAATTTGAAATGAGCGCGTATTGGCAAGTATCTAAACAAAATTACAAATTTAATACTTGCCTCCCACTATTTTTCGGTGAGCCTCTAACCCTCTGTTGAGTACTCGGGAAACCTTGTTTCCTAGTGGGCTAGGATCCCGTTAAATAACACACAACCTTGACTTTGGCCAACAAATTGTATGATATTTAACTAGGTAGATCTCTAAGATCAATTGGATCCCATCCAATTCCTAGATCCAGTAGGTGGACATCCAAGTCCGAAACATATATCTTATATATGCCAATATATCAAATATATTACCTAACCTTTTTCCTCTGAATCAACTAAGTCTTGGCTTTGGCACAACAAACTTAATGATCCCAGTTAAGCGGAACCCATTGACATGGAAAGCTTCGTAATCGATGTCGATGGACAAGAAGTGATCTTGACTTTAGCCAAAATATCACAACTTGGACAAGACATGCGATATGAAACAAAGCCTTCATGATTCAAACACATACGTGATGGACAAAGGCCTTGACTTTGGCCAACAAACCAGTGCCAATCTTGGATCTTGAGAATGAATCATTCAATGGAAGGAAAACGCTTAATATATGTTGAGGGTTTTTTGCGTAATTGGAAACCAATTAATTATCTTTGATTAGGTCTCATCATACACCTTTAAACATAAATTCTAAAAGCATAATAAGGCGCGGAAATAATTTAATAATGATATGCGGATGGATATTTAAAACACTTTGTTCCTAGAATAAATCTCTCCATTTCCTCTCTCCCGCTAGCACAAATCTTACTTATACCCAATTACATAACACTTCTAAAGAAACCTCATTTACATTGAGGGGAATAGGTGAGAAGAGAAATACAAAGAGTCAATAGGTAATAGGCTGGACACGCGGGTCCAATTTAATAAATTCTAAATTTATTACAACAATTTCCAAAATTGCCCTCACCCATCTAATATCCATCTGATATACATTATTCATACATCACATCTATTTATTAACACAAAGCATGTTATCAATCAATCTAATCCAATTAATTAATCTGAAATTAATGACCATCCAATGTTCAAACAACGATTTGATTCTGCCCGAGTCCAACTCGTTTAAGAATAAGTACTCAAAGTACGAATTCTTGAATTATATTAAACTACAATATTAAATCCAATTTAATTTGCATTTAATACTAATTCTTTATTTCATTCCAAATTAAATTATTACATTTTTTAATGTGCCTTTACGACTTAGATTCTAAATCTAATCTTAACGGGTCTCAAAGCCCAATTAACATCCAATGTCAATTTAATTAAAGTCCAATGGGCTTTCAATTAATTTATAAGGCAAGGACTTTGGTCAATATGGGTCAAACCCAAATACCAAAGCCCAATTAAGGAATCACCATTATTTGCCAAAAATCAATTTAGGCCCATTAGGCCCAATTAAAATATTAAAGGCCTATTTAATTATATTTGGACTTTATGGATATGGTTTTGGGCCCAATTGGATCCAACCAATTAACCTAAACCATACTTGGCCCAACCAAGCCCATTAAGCCCAAATACAACTTTACAAGACCAATTCCAAATTTAGCCCAACTAATTAAATTACAAAATTCCAAATTTCACAATTCAATTAATTAAAGTGTATAGCCATAATTAATTATTCAAATTAACATTTCCAAAATACTAATTTACATAATTAATCATGCTTATCATCATCAACACATGTCCAACATTATTGAATCAAAAAATCATCTCATTTCCATGCTTCTTTGTTCACGACAATTTGGGGATTTTTGTCCGATTTCGATTTCAATCCAATTAAATCTAAAATCAACATTTCCCAAGTCTTTCAATTCATCCAATGATCAAAAAACAAAAAATCACCATGACATTTAGGGCACCAAACTTTCGGCCAAGCCCAAAAATTGGGGAAAATTTCATCCAATTCAATTTTAATCAAATTGATCATGCATAACACTATGTTATCATCATTCAAGCATAGTCAATCAAACAATTTCATCAAAACATGCTCAAATCAATTTTACCCAAATTTTACCCTAAATTAAATTTCATGCTTAATAATGGCTCTGATACCATTATAAGGTTTTCTAGGTCAAACCAAGATCAATTTAAGCAATGAAAAGTGAGAATACATCAAAGTAAAGTTGCGGAAATACTCATTTTGATCGGATTTGCGATGCGATGAAACACAAAAATTTTGCTCCTTCCTTGAAGCTCTCGGCCATGGCCTTCATGGTTGTCCTCCTTATGTTCTTCAAGCTCCAAGCTTTGTGTGTGATTCCATGCTCAAGGGTTTGTTTCCCTATCACCTTTGGATGACTCTTTAGTGTGCTAGCACTTGGAAAAATTTGCCACAAATTCTTCCTTTGCTCCTTGTGACTCTCGACATTGAGAGAAAAAATGAGAGAGAAATTTTGGCACCAAGGTCGAATGGGAGAAAGAGGGAGAGAGAAGAAGTGAGTTGGTTGTGTTGTGTTTGATTTCAAAAATCAATTACATATCCCATTTTCCAAAAATTGTACAAGACTTTAAAGTCTTCCAACCACCCCCATCAATCACAAGTGACTTATATCACATCACTCAAAGTTGATGTGACTTACATCACAAGAATGACCAATGATGTGACGCGTGATGTGACTTGTGGGCCGCACTTAAATTCAAAATGTGAGTGGGCCCGCAAACACTCCCGAGCTCGGGTTCGCTAATTCCGATTAACGAATTTTCCGTTGCGACGTAATTAAATCAAATTTAATTAAATAATTATGCCTAGCAAAATTACTATTCACGTCGCTAACGATTTAATTCTAAATTAACTCGTTCGCCCGAATTAAAATCCAATTTTAATTCTGCGTCGAAATCTAATTTCGTTTAATATATCGAATATATTAATTTATCGATTAATTCCAAATTAATTGTTCTCTCTCTTTAAATAATATTTTATCCCAGATAAAATATCTCCATAATTAATCCTAGATTAATTTTTTCTCTCTAATAATTAATCCCAGATTAATTATGTGCGAGTCATACGTCATCGGTGAATCTTCGGGAAGCGACCCATGAGATCCCGGATATGTTGGCAGTAAATCCGGTCGTCGGACTATCCGAACACGAACGTACCTAGTACTACGTTTTTACCGATTTACAAGACATGGTTGGCTTCTAGCAAAGCATCTGTAGGCACTGTATTTTTGCATATAAGTCCCTATGATGAGTCTCATTTGGAGACACTACCTTTTAAGTCACGTGAAACGGACGTCGGAAGGGGAAATTCAGAACAAGTACGTCATCAGATTCATTTCACAAGTTCACTGTTTCTCGTTCGTGCTGCGTTCGTGACCACGTTCGAACGTCAAGTAGATTGTGAGCGTTCGTGTAGCGGTCGCATCGGCATTCGAACGACGTCGGTTATTTCTGGTTTTGCTGCTAGCCTCACACCGAAGCCCAATTAGCCCACCAAAGCCCATAAAAAACACATCCAAATAATAAAACACATATTTAACACATGGGAATTAAATAAAATCTAAAAATCATATACCAAATTAAAATAAATATCAAATAAAATCATGCCTAATTAAAATCAATCAAGAATATTATATTCCTAACTAAGCAAATTGTATTCCTAATCCAAAAAATTAAATATATATATATTCCAAATCTAGCCAAGACATGTCCCCCCAATCAAATATTGACTTCCTAATTAAACCAAATCTTGTCCCCAACCAATCTTTGGTTTTCCTTGTTTAAAACCAAATCATATCCTCCTTTAATGCACCAAATCCCTTCCTTGTCAAGCAAGGATTCACCCCTCCATTTGCCTATAAAAGAAATGTTGGACAAAATGACCCATAGCGTCACTATTTGCACAGATCATTATGTTGTTGTAGCAAATTAACTATGTGACAAGGAAATTGCAATCTCATCATTTGTGATTAGATCACCATAGATATATAAATGAAGAGAGGTCCCTATGATTAGTTCCTGGACTGAGAATGATATGAGACAGTATCAGTCCCCGAAGGTTTAATCATTAAATATCCCTAGCCGGAGTATTATCGAGACTGGACATCGATAATGCGGAATAGGCTAGCTAGTATTGCACTTGTGTGCGTTGTGAGGGCACAACGGCATAGTTCTATATATAAGTATCGGATACTTATGCAAGTGCGATAGGAGGTCGTGTTTCACCGATGGTACGGGAAACAGCTTCGCTCTGGATAGACCCCTCGGAATCCCATTGGTATTATGACTATGTGTCTATGGGAGGCCGAAATCAAGGTAGGTGTGTATAGTCTTAACCTGAGACTTACATCGCTAATACTTGCGATATCGGTAGTAGACTTTGGTCTTGGTGGTACAGGGCTTTAACCGGTTCTGCGTACACCACTTCTGGGTTTATCAGAGAGTCGTAGTGTATTGGGTGTGATGTCAAGACGGAAGTATCACTCCAGTCATAGTGGAGATGATGTCACGCAGGATACGGTATTAGTGCTCTTAAGTGCTGGCCGGCCATCGGGATATTATGACAAGGTCATGTATATCCGATTATAGAGACTAGTTACCAGACATCCGACATGTGCTTCGGACGGGGCAGACACTTATCCAGCCCCAGCCCTAGCACGTGACTATCCGATACTGGGCTGATATACACAATACTACGGTATACTACGCTTGATACAGATCTATATATTCCTGTAAGAATATTTCTGGAGAATTGGGTAGGCATGGCGCTTTGCTAGAAGCCAACCTTGTCTTGTAAATCGGTATAAACGTAGTACGAGGTACTTACGTGTTCGGATAGTCCGACGACCGTATTTACTGCCACATATCCGGGGATCTCATGGGTCGCTTCCCGAAGATTCACCGATGACGTATAACTCGCACTTAATTAATCTGGGATTAATTAGAAGAGAGAGAAAATTAATCTGGGATTAATCGGAGATATTTTATCTGGGATAAAATATTAATTAAAGAGAGAGAACGATTAATTTGGAATTAATCGATAAAATAATATATTCGATATATTATACGAAATTAGATTTCGACGCGGAATTAAAATTAGATTTTAATTCGGGCGAACGAATTAATTTTGAATTAATTCGTTAGCGACGTGAATAGTGATTTCTAGGCGTAATCATTTAATTACGACGCGACGGAAAATTCGTTAATTTGGAATTAGCGAACCCGAGCCCGAGAGTGATTGCGAGCGCATTCGCATTTCGAATTCGAACGCGGCACGCAAGTCACATCAAGCGTCAAATCGCTAGTCACATCAATTGTCAAATCATTGTCACTTTGAGTGATGTGACATGACATGTTGTCACTTTAATAAAGTGACTTGATTGAATAGTGATAGTTGATTGAAAAGCACTTTTGCTTTTTGACTTTTGCTTTTTTGAAAAGTAAAAGGAATTGATTATTAGAAATAAAAGTGGTAAATGGTTTTAATTAATTTTGGAAATTAAATATAAACCTTATTACACTTTTTCACTCTCTCTCCCCTTTTACGTTTTTGTTGAAACCTTTTTCCCTCTCTTTTCTTCTTCTCTTCCTCACGGCTTGGAGCCAAATTTCTTCTCTCATTTTTGGTGATGGCCGAATTATGAGAAGCAAGGAAGAAGATGATGTGCTAGCACACCTTGAGTGATACATAGGTGATAGGGAAGTGTCTTCATGAGCTTGGATTATTTTTGGAGCTTGAAGCTTTGAGCTTCCATGGAGTCATCAATGGCCGATCATGGAGGAGACCACCACCATCAAAACCGAGCAGTCCATAGCAAGAGAAGCTTGGGCGAGCTTATGGAGGGAGCTTGAAGGCTTGTATTCTTCATTTCATCAAAAACCATCAATGTGAGTATGAATTCCGCCTTACTCCTTGATGTATTCATGTGTTTTCTTGCTTGATTTCATGATTCTTGGGACCTATATTAGAAACTCAACAATGGTATCTTGAGCTATTATCAAGCATGAAAAAGTTAGGGTTAAAATTGGGGATAATCAATTGAAGCATGATTTGGTTAAATTGGATGATTAAGTATGCTTGTATGTTGATTGAATTGAAGTTGTGCATGATCAATTTCATGAAATTGGATTGGATTCAATTTTCCCCATTTTGGGCATGACAAATTGGGTAAAATCAATTGAAGCATGATTTGATTAAATTGATTGATTAAGTATGCTTAAATGTTGTTGAATTAATGATTGATTGGATCAATTTGAAGAAATTGTGTTTGGAAATTTTTCCCCAATTTTTGTGTTGGCATAAAGTGACAATTGGGTAAACTTGATTTTGAGCATATTTATGAAATTGGATGAATGAGAATGCTTAAAGTATGTTTAATTTAAGATTGATTGGATCAATTTGTTGAAATTGTGTTTGGAACAAATTTCCCCAAATTGCTTATGTTGGCCGAAATTAAAGAACCCTAAATTTCTTGGTGATTTTGTTTGTTTGATCATTGGATGACTTAAAACAATTGGGTAATGTTGTTTTGAAGTTCAATTGATTGAATTTTGATTTGGAACATTTTTCCCAAATTAAAGTGGCTTGGCCGAATTCAATTGAATTGAAATTCATTGTGTTTTTTGATTTTAATTCATTGGATGAATTGAATTGATTTGGGAAATGATGATTGTGGATTCAATTGGATTGAAACCGAATCGGATTGAAAAAACCCCTAATTGCCGAGAACAAAAGCATGTAAAATGGGTTTGTTTGATTTAATAATTGTGTTGGACACTATTTGTCATTAAAGTGCATGATTAAGTATGCTAATTGATGTTTTAGAAATATTAATTGGGTGGTTAATTGTGTATTACACTTAGGTTAATTAATTATGGAATTTAGAATTTTATAAGTTAATTAATTGGGCTTATTTTTGGAAATTGGGCCTTTAAGGTTGTGATTGGGCTTTTGGGCTTTGTTGTACAAAGTTGAGTTTAGGCAAATTTGGTTGGATCCAATTGGGCCTAAAACCGTATCCATAAAGTCCAATTATGACTTAATGGACCTTAATTATTTAATTGGGCCTAATGGGCCAAAATTGATTTCTGGGCTTATGGGGTAACTCCCGGATTGGATTTTGGTTGTTCGGTTTGACCCGAGTTGACCAAAAGTCCACGCCTTATAGAAATTAATTAAAAGCCCATTGGACTTTAATTAAATAAACATTAGATGTTAATCGGGCTTTGAGACCCGTTGCGATTAAATTTGGAATTTAAGTCGTAAAGGTTCGTTAATAATAAAGTGTAATATTTAATTTGGAATTAAATAGTGAATTAGAATTAAATGCGTATTAAATTGGATTTAATTATGTAGTTTAATTTAATTCAAGAATTCGTACTTTGAGTACTTATTCGCAAAACGAGTTTGACTCAGCAAAAATCAAATCGTTGTTTGAACATTGGATGATCACTAATTATCAGATTAATTAATTGGATTAGATTGATTGATAACATGCTTGTGTGAATACATGGTTGCGATGCATGAATAATGTATATCGGATGGATATTAGTCGGGTGGGACAATTTTGGAAATTGTAATAAATTTGATTTATTAATTGGACCTGCGTGTCCAGCCTTATCACCTCTATACTCTTTGTATTCTCTTCTCACCTATTCCCCTCAATGTAAATGAGGTTTCTTTAGAAGTGTAGTGTAAGGGGTAGAAGTAAATACATGTGCTAGCTTTGGAGAGAGAAAATGAGAGATTTGATCTAGGATCAATGTAAAGTATCCATCCGCATATCATTATTATTTTATTTCATATGCGCTTTATTATGTGTTTAGAATGCATGTTTAAGGGTGTATGATGATGAGACCTTAATAAAGATAATAAATTGGTAGCCAATTGCACGCGAAAAACCCTCGCTCAATATCAAGTGTTTTTCCTTCCATTGAGTGATTCTTACTCAAGATCCGAGATTGGCATTGGGTTGTTGGCCAAAGTCAAGCCCTTTGTCCGTCGAAGATGTGTTTGAATCACGAAGGCTTTGTTCCATATCGGTGTCTTGTCCAAGTTGTGGTTTGTTGGCCAAAGTCAAGACCACTTCTTGTCCATCGACATTGATTACGAAGCTTTCCATGGTCAATGGGTCGCGCTTGACTGGGATCACTAGGTTTGTTGTGCCAAAGCCAAGGCTTAGTTGATTCAGAGGAAAAAGGTTAGGTAATACATTGGATGTATTGGCATATATAAGATATATGTTTAGGATTTGGATATCCGCCTACTGGATCTAGGAATTGGATGGGATCCAATTGATCTTCGAGATCTACCTAGTTAATTATCATACAATTTGTTGGCCAAAGTCAAGATTGTGTGATATTTAACGGGATCCTAGCCCACTAGGAAACACGGTTTCCCGAGTACTCGACAGAGGGTTAGAGGCTCGCCGAAAAATAGTGGGAGGCAAGAATTGAATTTGCAATACTCGTTCAATTACTCGCCATACGCGCTCATTCAAATTATTTCGTCGTTAGATTAAATGTTAGTTGGACTAATATTTAAATTGTTGTTTTTATAAACAGTTGGACTGTATTATATTTGATTATATATAATTGGATTATATTAATCAATATATTTGAATTAATTAATTTCAGTTTACAGTTGATTTTATAATTGGATTATAGTAATCAATGTAATTGAGGTTAATTAATTTTTTATTATATATTGATTATATAGTTGGACTATTATAATCATTATAATAAATAGTACCACAAATCGTTGATTAAATAGTTGGACTATTAGAATCAAGATATAAAAATGAAAGATTAGTGTTTAAGACATAATCCTGGGTGAAAATGTATTTAAACGATTTTAATTTTCAAATTGGGAATAAATTTCAGGATGGTCCTGGAAAAAAAATAATAACATTTTATTTGATAAAATAACGTATTATGCCTAAGCCTGGAGTTAAGCAAATAGTAGAGCATAATCTTTGGAAGATCATGTAATGATAACTTAAGTGCTTAATCCATTATGTTTGTCATAAATATGTTCACAACTAGTATTAAAATTGGATTTTAGATACTTAGTGTGGTACATAAAATATATATATTGATGTTCAGAATCTATTTTGAACAGGATACTGACTTCAATTGAGATTTATCTGCGAATTGAAAACGGGACGAAAGTCGCTGTTTTAACCGTAGATACCTGAATTTAGGAACTACCTTTGGGTTAGTACTTAAATTTAGAAACTGTTATAATGTAGCTAGTTTGACTAGAAACATTATCTCGATATCGCGTATAACCCGCTGCGGGTGTACCTTTATATTCTAGAACACTAAAGTGTTTTATTATATAAAGATGATATTGAGATAAACACATTAGATGTGAATAACAGATTTATATTTTGAATATAAATGATATCTCAATTATATAACATGACAAATAAATAGCTCAAATTGATTTGATCAGTTAAGAAACTTAATTGTGGCATAGTTGTCAGGGACACTACTAAACAAGAATCGTATATCCGCACTTTTGAAGAGCGGGTACTAGGACTGATTTGATTCATTCAAATAAAGTCTACGAATCTAGTTTATTTGGGCAAAGTGCCTAAAACACTATTTACTTGGTAAAAGTGTAAATGCCACCGATCTGTTAGCCCTACTTCATAGTGAAGCAAGTGGGCCCATGTCTAGCTAGGCTAGATATGGATATGAATATTTCGTGACCTGTACGGATGTGGCATCGCGTATGGTTATGTGTTTCTTTTGAAACACAAATCGGAAACTTTTAGAGTTTCGACACGAAATAGACAAATAGATCGGCTAAAGTATTAAACCGTCATGGTAAGACTGTAATGGAAAATACTTAAGCAATAAGTTTCTAGTATATATGAAAGAGTATAGTATTCTTTCAAATAAGGACTCCTCCCGGAATACGTCAGTTTGACGGTGTGTCCGAACGGATTAACCGAATTTTGTTAGACATAATAAGGTTAATCACGAGTCGCTCTGAGCTACCATTTCCTTCAACGGATAAGCTTTAAACAGTGCAAGAACTTATTTTGAATAAGGTTCCATAATAATCTGTTTGACAGATATCATATAGATATGAACGGGAAAGAAACCGGGTTTCTCATTCCTGATAATTTGGGTATGCTAGGCATATGTTTGGATGATACCAAACTAAAACCCAAATAGGATAAGTGCCAAATGTAGGTATCCTAGGGATACCATAAGTATTGTACTTATACACCTCACAAGAGAACAATTAGATTGTTACTCACCATACGGTTTTCCTGAGAGGAATACCGATATGCAGTGGTAGTGGTAAGTGGGAGGATAGTATACTCGATGGAAATCGGAGTAATAATATGTTCAAGGCACTGAATCTTAATGGAACATGAATAGTTCATCCAGGATGAGACTATTACCATTAATCTTCGAATACACAAGAACCGCGTAGGTCGGACAGAGTCAGAAAAAACCTGGGGTATGGTTTCTGATCTAACCTCATAAAGATGTGAATCTTATTGAGGAATACCAACTGACTACGTATGAGGAAGTGATACAAGATATCAACTCCCTAATTATGGCAAAGTGCCATATAATCCGAAATGGATTCCATGTATATCAACCAGTTTGGATACTAGTTGATGTACCACAAGGCATTGTGCCTATGGTACTAAAAGTCTTCTAGGAAGACATACATGGATGACAACATACCAACGTATAAAGCTAGGCTTTAACGGAAAGGTATCGTTATCAACATTGTGTTGATCACGATTCAACCTTTTACCTGTTGCCACGGTAAATCCATTTGGATAATGCAGGTTATTCGATCCATGATTGGATTGAAGCAAGCATTAGGTTCTTGGAATTATCGTTTTGATATAATCATAATGGTGTATGATTTAATTCAAAACGAAAAAATATTCTTGTGTATATGGATGTCCTATAAAATAATGATAATACGTCATTTCTTGGAAATGATATTCCCATAAAATAAATATCGGCGAAAGCTTGGCTTTCGCAATACTCTCCTAGAAACCGTACATTGAAAAATGTACGAGACCTGGTGTATCATACGCTTTGAGCATATGGATTCACAAACAGGCCAATCCGAGTGATAGTCACTGGATTGATGTTAAGAACATCCGTTAGTATCTTAGAGAACTAAGGATGCTGTCTTAGTCTATGGAGAAGGAGAACTTGAAGTGACTGGGGTCACTGTAGCAAGTTTCCTATAACCGATAAAGACGACTAAAAGTCGCAAACGGTACTATATAGTTTGAATAACGGTACAGTGAGCTGGAAATCTTCCAAGTAAGATACTGTTACCGAATAAACAACAAATGCGGGTTGTTGCTGCAGCTGAAGCAGCAATAGAAGTCATTTGGGTCGATACAAATCTAATTAGATTAGATATAGTTCTGTTAGCAGCTGAGCTAGGCGTCAGCACAGGCTAAAGAATTAATGGTCTCATCAACGATCCAGATACATACTTAGATACTCATCTGATTCATTCGGATCATATATCGTGGCGATGTGATGATCGAATAAATCGCATCAAGATGATAATCATGCAAATCCGCTGACGAAAGCATTTCTCAGCAGTTTGAGCCAACCGTACATAGTTCGGGTGTAGGACACTTGAGTGACTGGCTATGTGCCAAGTGGGAGATTGTTGGACAAAATGACCCATAGCGTCACTATTTGCACAGATCATTGTGTTGTTGTAGCAAATTAACTATGTGACAAGGAATTGCACTCTCATCATTTGTGATTAGATCACCATAGATATATAAATGAAGAGAGGTCCCTATGATTAGTTCCTGGACTGAGAATGATATGAGACAGTAGTATCAGTCCCCGAAGGTTTAATCATTAAATATCCCTAGCCGGAGTATTATCGAGACTGGACATCGATAATGCGGAATAGGCTAGTATTGCACTTGTGTGCGTTGTGAGGGCACAACGCATAGTTCTCATATATATAAGTATCGGATACTTATGCAAGTGCGATAGGAGGTCGTGTTTCACCGATGGTACGGGAAACAGCTTCGCTCTGGATAGACCCCTCGGAATCCCATTGGTATTATGACTATGTGTCTATGGGAGGCCGAAATCAAGGTAGGTGTGTATAGTCTTAACCTGAGACTTACATCGCTAATACTTGCGATAATCGGTAGACTTTGGTCTTGGTGGTACAGGGCTTTAACCGGTTCTGCGTACACCACTTCTGGGTTTATCAGAGAGTCGTAGTGTATTGGGTGTGATGTCAAGACGGAAGTATCACTCCAGTCATAGTGGAGATGATGTCACGCAGGATACGGTATTAGTGCTCTTAAGTGCTGGCCGGCCATCGGGATATTATGACAAGGTCATGTATATCCGATTATAGAGACTAGTTACCAGACATCCGACATGTGCTTCGGACGGGGCAGACACTTATCCAGCCCCAGCCCTAGCACGTGACTATCCGATACTGGGCTGATATACACAATACTACGGTATACTACGCTTGATACAGATCTATATATTCCTGTAAGAATATTTCTGGAGAATTGGGTAGGCATGGCGCTTTGCTAGAAGCCAACCTTGTCTTGTAAATCGGTATAAACGTAGTACGAGGTACTTACGTGTTCGGATAGTCCGACGACCGTATTTACTGCCAACATATCCGGGGATCTCATGGGTCGCTTCCCGAAGATTCACCGATGACGTATAACTCGCACTTAATTAATCTGGGATTAATTAGAAGAGAGAGAAAATTAATCTGGGATTAACCACGGAGATATTTTATCTGGGATAAAATATTAATTAAAGAGAGAGAACGATTAATTTGGAATTAATCGATATAATATATTTGATATATTATACGAAATTAGATTTCGACGCGGAATTAAAATTAGATTTTAATTCGGGCGAACGAATTAATTTTGAATTAATTCGTTAGCGACGTGAATAGTGATTTCGCTAGGCGTAATCATTTAATTACGACGCGACGGAAAATTCGTTAATTTGGAATTAGCGAACCCGAGCCCGAGAGTGATTGCGAGCGCATTCGCATTTCGAATTCGAACGCGGCACGCAAGTCACATCAAGCGTCAAATCGCTAGTCACATCAATTGTCAAATCATTTGTCACTTTGAGTGATGTGACATGACATGTTGTCACTTTAATAAAGTGACTTGATGTGAATAGTGATAGTTGATTGAAAAGCACTTTTGCTTTTTGACTTTTGCTTTTTTGAAAAGTAAAAGGAATTGTATTAGAAATAAAAGTGGTAAATGGTTTTAATTAATTTTGGAAATTAAATATAAACCTTATTACACCTTTTCACTCTCTCTCCCCTTTTTACTTTGTTGAAACCTTTTTCCCTCTCTTTTCTTTTCTCTTCCTCACGGCTTGGAGCCAAATTTCTTCTCTCATTTTTGGTGATGGCCGAATCTATGAGAAGCAAGAAGAAGATGATGTGCTAGCACACCTTGAGTGATACATAGGTGATAGGGAAAGTGTCTTCATGAGCTTGGATTTATTTTTGGAGCTTGAAGCTTTGAGCTTCCATGGAGTCATCAATGGCCGATCATGGAGGAGACAACACCATCAAAACCGAGCAGTCCATAGCAAGGAGAGAAGCTTGGGCGAGCTTATGGAGGGAGCTTGAAGGCTTGTATTCTTCATTTCATCAAAACCCATCAATGTGAGTATGATTCCGCCTTACTCCTTGATGTATTCATGTGTTTTCTTGCTTGATTTCATGATTCTTGGGACCTATATTAGAAACTCAACAATGTATCTGAGTTGAGTATTATTCAAGCATGAAAAAGTTAGGGTTAAAATTGGGGATAATCCCAATTGAAGCATGATTTGGTTAAATTGGATGATAGTATGCTTGTTGTTGAGATAATTGAAGTTGTGCATGATCAATTTCATGAAATGGATTGGATTCAATTTTCCCCAATTTGGGGCATGCCAAATGGGTAAAATCAATTGAAGCATGATTTGATTAAATTGATTGATTAAGTATGCTTAAATGTTATTGAATTAATGATTGATGTATCAATTTGAAGAAATTGTGTTTGGAACAAGTTTCCCCAATTTTTGTGCGTTGGCATAAAGTGACAATTTGGGTAAACTTGATTTTGAGCATATTTATGAAAATTGGATGAATGAGAATGCTTAAAGTATGTTTACTTTAGATTGATGGATCAATTTGTTGAAATTGTGTTTGGAACAAATTTCCCCACAATGCTTATGTTGGCCGAAATTAAAGAACCCTAAATTTCTTGGTGATTTTGTTTGTTTGATCATTGGATGACTTAAAACAATTGGGTAATGTGTTTGAAGTTCAATTTGATTGAATTTTGATTTGGAACATTTTTCCCAAATTAAAGTGGCTTGGCCGAATTCAATTGAATTTGAAATTCATTGTGTTTTTTGATTTTAATTCATTGGATGAATTGAATTGATTGGGAAATGATGATTGTGGATTCAATTGGATTGAAACCGAATCGGATTAGAAAAACCCCTAATTGCCGAGAACAAAAGCATGTAAAATGGGTTTGATTTTAATAGATTGTATTGGACACTATTTGCATTAAAGTGCATGATTAAGTATGCTAATTGATGTTTTAGAAATATTAATTGGGTGGTTAATTGTGTATTACACTTAGGTTAATTAATTATGGAATTTAGAATTTTATAAGTTAATTAATTGGGCTTATTTTTGAAATTGGGCCTTTAAGGTTGTGATTGGGCTTTTGGGCTTTGTTGTACAAGTTGAGTTTGAGTTTGGCAAATTTGGTTGGATCCAATTGGGCCTAAAACCGTATCCATAAAGTCCAATTATGACTTAATGGACCTTAATATTTTTAATTGGGCCTAATGGGCCAAAATTGATTTCTGGGCTTATGGGGTAACTCCCGGATTGGATTTTGGTTGTTCGGTTTGACCCGGTTGACCAAAAGTCCACGCCTTGTAGAAATTAATTAAAAGCCCATTTGACTTTAATTAAATAAACATTAGATGTTAATCGGGCTTTGAGACCTGTTACGATTAAATTTTGAGGGTGTAAAATCCTTTACCACGATGCTTTTCCGCGCCGGACGATGTATATTCGGTTGAATGTGAGATGTGTTCAATCGGGTATACGAAGTCCGATATTGTTGTTTTTTTATCTCCTATATGCATTGTGTTATTAGCGCATGGGCTTAGTAAGTCGGATTAAAGGTCCTCTATTTCGAGGGGTTAAAATCCTTTACCACGATGCTTTGCCGCGCCGGGCGAGGTACACATGATTGGATGGGAATGATTTCAATCCGACACGTGAGATCCTATATTTTTGATTTGTTTGTCTATGTATTTGTTGCATGCATTAGGTTTAGTTCCGTTCGAACGCGTTCTCGAACGCTATACGAACGCGAACCTTCTATTTATCGTTCGAACGTATTTTCAGACGCTACTCGAACACCGCACGCATTTTCTTAGTTTTATCATGCATCAGGTCTGGTCCCATCCGAACGCGTCCTTAAACGCCACATGAACGCGAACCTTCTATTTACCATTCGAATGTGTTTTACAAACGCTACACGAACGCGCACGTATTTTCTTTTTTTTTATCTTATATCAGGTCCGGTCTCGTTCGAACGCGTTCTCAAACGCTACACGAACGCGAACCTTTTGTTTACCGTTCGAACGCGTGTACGAACTCTACATGAACACACACACACTGAACTGAGTCCTTTTCATCATATTTTGTGCATAATCGCCCCTATTAGTTATCCCTTTGTATTACGAACCTGATTTCTTCTCTGTATTACGCATGATTGTGCAATTGCCATTTATCTGTATTCCCCACATGTATGAGTACAATGTGCTTATTAAGTTGTATGCTTGCCGTATGTTAATTTACCTTTATGCATGCAAATTCAGACCTAGATTATATGTAAATAGGTTGTATGCAAACATGAAAAATGTGTTATATGCAAACTTAGATATGAGCTTTATACTTATGCATGCGAACTTAGGAGTAAATTATCATTGAAATAAATGTTGTTAGGCTTGGCTGAATTATCGCACAAATCATTTTATTACAAGTGGCATAAGTAAGGGACCATTCCGAACCCAACGTTTTGAGGTCTTCCCTTGCAAGAGGTGAGTGCGGCCTTAAATCTTTGTCCTGGTTCACACGGGGTGGCGACTCCATCATTCTCCAGTTTAGTCCCCCGCGGGCTACTCCGTACTCCCAATAGGGCCGCGAGCCCAGAACAACATGCGTCACCCAGTTTCTGTGTCCCACAGTCTGGCGACTCCACTTAGAATAGAGAATCGGCCCCGAAATAATGTCTTGTAATATTATGATTTGTGCTTTAATTAACCGTGTCTACTGTGGGTTAAAAGGGGTTTAATCAAAGGCACTTTTTTAAGGCCGGGTAATGGTTTGGTGTCTTCCTTCATTCACTACATTTCTATAAGGAAAAGTTATGAAGGCACCTAGACAATAATTTGCTTGTAGCCTATTGTGATGGACTAATTTGGAGGACTCGTTTTTTATTCCTGTCACCAAGCGATAAGAGCCTAAGAGGCTTGGGTACTTAAGAGAGCCTCGCTCCACCCTCCCTATTGGGAATCTACAACGGGAAATCCATCTGACAGTCAGTCATACACCATAACTCATTGGCACGTACTGTAAGGTATAAAAAAGGTGCGCTCACTTGGTCGTTCGAACCCTTGAGTGGGGAGACCTAGTTGTGGGTAATCCTTCGTCAGCGAGAGCCTTTGTCTACACTCCCGCAAACCCACACGTAGATCGAGGTTGTATGGCCTATAGCAACTATTTCCTTGTGCTTGTGGACCATCCTCATTTGGATGCAATTGGACTTCTTGTCAGAAATGCGAACTTGTTGGGCCATTTAAACTGGGACGAGTTCGTATCCTATGACAATTGGGCCAAAAGCTTCTGAAATATTGACAGGCCACTCTGTAGAAAATTATTTATGTATGCTTATGTTTGGGAACATTGTCGTTTGGATCCATTCGGACCTTTTGTCATGAGGTGTGGGTTTGTTGGGCCATTTAAACTGGGACAAGAACGTATCTTATGATGATTGGGCCAAAAGCTTCTAAAACGCCAATGGGCCATTATATGTTTGTGTTTAGGAACATTATCATTTGGATACGGTTGGACTTCTTGGCATGAGATGTGAACTTGTTGGGCAATTTAACTGGGGCGAGGGCGAGTCACTCCTATGACAGTTGGCCCAAAAGCTTCCAAAATGATGATGGGCCGATTTGTGTGAAAATTTTAATGAATTGATATATTCCTTGTATCGCATGCATCTCATTCATCTCATGCATACATATATCATGTTAACACCTTCTATGTCTAAAAGATATCATAGAGTCCCGTTGGGTTAGGGAAGAGGGAAGACTCACTAAAAGATCGGTAACAGATATGAGTACATCCGATAACGAGATATCTTGCATGGACCAACTGGAGAATGGTTTCGCCAAAATTATCGAACAGTTGCAAGCCTTGACTACTGCCATGGCAAATATGGTTGTGCCCCATGCTGGGGGAAATTCTGAGAATGTGAGGCGTGAGGAGCCTCTGAATGGGTTAGGGGATGATATCCCCACTTTTGATGATGACATGGCAGAGTATGCAACAGGCAGAGTGATTGGGTCTCAGGCTGAGATACAGAAACTCTGTGACCAGGTAGAGTCCGTTACCCGTAAGATGAAGGGTAAGGACGAAGATTTACAAAACTATGAGGTGATGACCATTGAAGAGTAGCTGCCAGCTCAGTTCAAAATGCCTGATATGGCCAAGTTCAATGAGAATGGGGACCTGAGGGTCCTTCCGACAATATGTGTCAGTTATGAGTTTAGTGGGCTGTTAGTGTTCCTAGAACATGCCAAGGATCTAATAAGCATGAAAACATGTTCATAAATTCAAAATAAGTTGCGGAATTACTTACATTGAATGGATTTGAGCTTTTAAAATTTTGAGAAGAGATCCAAGATCCAAGATGCTTCCTTGTTGATTCCAAGCTTTGAGTTGAAGATCTCCAAGATCCTTCCTTTGTTGATTCCAAGCTTTTGAAGTTGTTTCCCTATCACCTTAGTTGATTCCATGAAGTGCTAGCTAACTTGATTTTGCCACAAAATCAAAGAGAAGAGATTTGAGAGTTCACGCCCATGGAGAGGTATTAGGGTTTCCAATTGTTTCAAGTGTTGTATTACCAAATGTGAAGAGAGAGAGCTAGGGTTTTGTTAAAGGGTTTTTACCCTTTTCACCAAAACCATGTAGTTGGGGTTTTGGTTTCACCTAAAACAAGTAGTTGGAAAGTAAATGGTTTTGGCATAAATGCCAACCACTTTCAACCACCACTTCACATGTGTGACATGTGTGAAGCGGGCCCCACCATCTTGAATTCAAAATTCAAAATGTCTCTACGAACATTTACCGCTGTTCGGATCCGTTTAATCCGATTAAACAAACTTTCGTCGTTAAATAATTAAATCTAATTTAATTAAATAACGATGCCTCGCAAATATATTACGAACGTCGTTTACGAATTAATTCTAAATTAATTCGCTCGTTCGCATTAAAGTCCAATTTTAATTTCGTAATGAAATCCAATTTATATTAATATATCTGATATATTAATTTTAGCCCATACGAATAAATTAAATAGAAAAATCAAAATTAACTATTAAATTTATTTTACCGATTAATTCCAAATTAATCGCGTTCTCTCTCTTCCGAACACATTTAATCCCAGATTAAATAATACCTCAATTAATCCCAGATTAATTTTCTCCATCTTAATTAATCCAGATTAATTCTCTCTCTTAATTAAATCAACTGTCATCGGTGAATCTTTGGGAAGTGACCCAAGAGATCCCTGGATATGTTGGCAGTAAATACGGTCATCGAATTATCCGAATACGTGTGTACCTCGTACCATGTGCTTACCGATTTACAAGACATGGTTGGCTTCTAGCAAAGCACCGTGCCTACCCAATTCTCCAGAAATATTCTTACTGGAATATATAATCTATGTCAGGCGTAGTATATGTAGTATTGCGTATTGCGATCCAGTATCGGATCGTCACGTGCTAGGCGGGGCTGGAATGGAATGCGTCTGCCCCGTACGAAGCACATGTCGGATGTCTGGTAACTAGTCTCTATAATCGGACATACATGACCTAGTCATAATATCCCGATGACTGCAGTACTTAAGAGCACTAGTACCGTATCCTACGTGACATCATCTCCACTATGACTGGAGTGATACTTCCGTCTTGACATCACACCCAATACACTACGATTCTCGATATACCAGCAGAGGCGTACACAGAACCTGTTAAAGCCCTGGATGACCAAAACTAAAGCATACCGATTGTCGCAAGTATTAGCGATGCAAGTCTCAGGTTAAGACCAAATACACCTACCCTGATTTCGTACTTCCATAGACACATAGTCATACTACCAATGGAATTCCGAGGGGTCTATCCAAAGCGAAGCTGTTTTCTGTACCATCGGTAAAACACAATCTCCTATTACACTTGCATGAGTATCCTATACCCAAATATATGAGAATTATGCCGTTATGATCTCACATAACACGCACACGTGTAATACTAGTCTATTCCGCATTATCGATGTCCAGTCTCGATAATACTACGACTAGGGATATTTAATGATTAATCCTTCGTGGACTGATACTGTCTCATATCATCTCAATCCAGGAACTAATCATAAGGACCTCCTATCATTTATACATCTAGGTGATCTAATCACAAATGATAAGAGTGCAATCTCCTTGTCACATAGTTAATTTGTACAACAACACCATGATCTGTACAAATAGTGACGCCATGGGTCATAATTGTCCAACAATCTCCCACTTGGCCTATAGCCAGTCACCCGAGTGTCTTACACCCGAACTATGTACGGTTCGTTCAAACTATTGAGGAAAGGCTTTCGTCAGCGGATTTGTATGATTATCGTCTGATGCAATTTATTCGATCATCACATCACCACGATGTATGATCCGAATGAATCAGATGAATAGTCGAAGTATATATCTGGATCGTTGATGAGACCATTAATTCTTTAGTCTGCGTTGTAGCCTAGCACAGTTGCTAACAGAACTATATCTAATCTAATTAGATTTGTTAATGACCCAGATGGCTTCTATTGCTGTCTCAGCCGCAGCAATGACCCGCTTGTTGTTATTCGGTAAACAACAAATGAATAGTCGAAGTATATATCTGGATCGTTGATGAGACCATTAATTCTTTAGTCTGCGCTGTAGCCTAGCACAGCTGCTAACAGAACTATATCTAATCTAATTAGATTTGTTAATGACCCAGATGGCTTCTATTGTTGTCTCAGCCGCAGCAATGACCCGCATTTGTTGTTTATTCGGTAACAGTATCTTGCTTGGAAGATTTCCAGCTTACTGTTCCGTTATTCAAACTGTATTGTACCGTTGTTTTTATCGGTTAGAAAACTTACAGCAGTGATCCCAGTCACTTCAAGTTCTCATTCTTCATAGTTTTAAGACATCATCCTTAGTTCTTTAAGATACTAACGGATGTTCTTAATATCAATCCAGTGACTATAACTTGGATTGACCCGTTTGTGACTCCATATGCTCAAAGCGTATGAGACACCAGGTCACGTACATTTTTCAATGTACGAGTTCTCAGAGAGTGTTAACAACTTTAAATCTATCCCAGTAGATCTTTATTCCTAAAATAAAGGTTGTTTCTCCCAAGAATTCTACGGAGAATTTTCATGAAAGCCAAGCTTTCTCTGATTTAATATAGGAATATCATTTCCAAGAAATGACATATCATCATTATTTATGACATTCAATGGCAGTGCGCTCCCACTAACCCCCTTATATACACAAGAATCATTTCTCGTTTTGAATTAAATCATAAACCATTATGATTACATCGAAATGATAATTCCAAGAACCTAATGTTTGCTTCAATCCAAACATGGATCGAATAACCTGCAAACCTTGTTTGCTAGTTTTGATACGACAAAACCGTCAGGATGTTGTAAACATCCTCCAAAAGGTTTCCTTTTCAGGAAAGCGATTTTTTTCGATTCAGCTGCCATATTTCATGAATGAAACATGCAGCATCAGCAAGCATTATCCAAATGGATTTAACGTGGCAACAGGTAAAAGATTTCGTTGTAATCAACACAATGTTGATTATGATATCTTTCCGCTACAAGCCTAGTTTAGTACGTTGGTATGTTGCCTTCCATGTATGTCTTTCTTGAAGACTTATATAGTACCAATAGGCATAATGCCTTGCGGTATAATAACTAGTGTCCAAACATAGTTGATATACATGGAATCCATTTCGGACTCATGGCACTTTTCCATAATAGAAATTCGATACCTTATATCACTTCCTCACACGTAGTCAGTTCGTATTCCTCAATAGATTGACATCTTTATGAGGTGAGATCAGAAACCCATACCCCAGGTTGTTTTCTGACTCTCTCTGACTTACGCGATTCTTGTGTATTCGAAGATTACTGGTACAGTTTCATCCATGATGAACTGTTCGTGTTCCATTAAGGACTTGGTGCCTTGAACAGTATAACTCCGAATTTCATCGAGTTTTACTATCCTCCCACTTACCACTGCATATCGGTATTCCTCTTAGGAAAACCGCATGGTGAGCAACAATTACATTGTTCTCTAGTGAGTTGTATAAGTACTATACTTTGGTTTTCTTAGGATAACCAATTACATTAGGCACTTATCCAATTTGGGTTCTAGTTTGGTATCATCCAAACGTATGCCTAGCATTCCCAAATCGTCAGGAGTGAGAAAGCCCAGTTTCTTTCCTATTCATATCTAATATGAAATCTGTCAAACAGATTTTTATTGAACCTTATTCAAAAAAAGTATTGCACTGTTAATGCTTATCCCATTTTGAAGGAAAATGGTAGCTCAGAGCGACTCATGATTAACCTTATCATGTCCAACAAAATTCGGTTTCTCCATTCGGACACACGGTCAAACTGACGTGTTCCTGGAGGAGTCCTCATTGAAAGAATACTATACTCTTTCAAGTATATGAGAAACTTATTGCTTCAATATTTTCATCATGGTCAAACCGTGATGTTTTAATACTTTAGCCGATCTGTTCGTCTATTTCGTGTCCAAACTCTAAAAGTTTCCGATTTGTGTTATTCAAAAGAAACACAACCATAACGCGATGCCACATCCGTAAAGGTCACGAAATATTCATATCCACCTCTAGCCTAGCTAGACATGGGCCCACTTACGTCACTATGAACAAGGGCTAATAGATCGGTGGAACTTACACTTTTACCAAGTAATGTGTTTTAGGTACTTACCTAATAAACTAGATTCGTAGACATCATTTGAATGGAATCAAATCCGTCCTAGTATCCACTATTCAAAAGTGTGGATATACGAGTCTTGTTTAATGTGTCCCAGACAGCATGCCAGAAATAAGTCTCATCTGATCAAATCAGTTTGAGCTACTTGTTTGTCATGTTATATGTTTGAGATTTATTATATTCAAAATATAAATACTGTTATTCACATCTAATGTGTTTATCTCAACATCATCTTATATAATAAATCACTTTAGTGTTCTAGAATATAAAGGCACACTCGCAACGAGTTATACTCGATATAGAGATAATGTTTCTAGTCAAACTAGTTATATTATAACAGTTTCCTAATTTAAGTACACACCCAAAGGGTAGTTCCTAAACTTAGGTATCTGCGGTTGAAACAGCGATTGTCGTCCAATTTTTGATTCGCAGATTAATCTCAACTGAAGTCAGTATCCTGCTCACAGCAGATTCTGCACATCAATGCATATTTATGTATCACACTAAGTATCTAAAATCCAATTTTAATACTAGTAGTGAACATATTTATGACAACCATATTTGAAGTCAGAACCTTGTCCTGTCTTCTATTCCTTCATGTCTTCTTTGTCCATACGGCAGTCATGCTTCAATGACCCCGTTTGCCACAAGTTAGGCAGACATCTTGGGATATGTCTTTTATCTTCCTAGAAGATTATAATGATTTTGCCTTTGCCCTTTTCATATTCCAGAAGTCTTTGGCCAAGCCTTGGCAATCTAGAATATCGAAGTAGGGTGCGCCTTGCGCTTCTTGCCTTATTGCAAACTTTGACTTTGGTCTCCTTGAGAATAGTCATTAACTCTCCAAGAGTTGTTTATTGCAATTCAATACTTCTAAGATCTAAGAATAGATCTATGAAGATCCTTCAATTTCATTATCATACTTTAAGGATCTAATCATTACTTCTGATTAAGAAATTAAGGAGTCATTATGGCAATCATAATGGATTAAGCATTAAAGTTATCATCACATGAATCTTCCAAAGATCATGCTCTACTATTTGCTTAACTCCGGGCTTAGGCCTAAGATGTTATTTTATCAAATAAAGTAACTTCTTAGTTTCAGGACTATCCTGAAATTTATTCCCAATTTGAATTAAAGTCGTTAAACACATTTTCCTTAGGATAATGTTTTAAATATTAATCTTTCATTTTAATCTTGATTCTAATAGTCCAACTATTAATCAACGATTTCAGGTACAATTTAATGTAATGATTACTATAGTCTAACTATATAACTTATTACAATTTTATTATTTAAAATCAAATATATATTGATTACTATAATCCAATTATATAATCATTATAAATGATCGGTAAAATCCAAATATATTGATTACTATAATCCAATTATATAATCATTAAATGAAGAAGTTTGAATACAGTCCAACTATTTAATTAAAACAACAATAAATATTAGTCCAACTAATATATAATTTATTTGACGAATGATATTTGATTGAGCGTGTATGGCAAGTAACTAAACGAATATTGCAAATCTAATACTTGCCTCCCACTATTTTTCGGCGAGCCTCTAACCCTCCGGGGAGTACTCGGGAAACCTAGTTTCCTAGTGGGCTAGGATCCCGTTAAATAACACACAATCTTGACTTTGGCCAACAAATTGTATGATACTTAACTAGGTAGATCTCTAAGATCAATTGGATCCCATCCAATTCCTAGATCCAGTAGGTGGACATCCAAGTCCGAAACATATATCTTATATATGCCAATATATCAAATATATTACCTAACCTTTGGCTTTGGCACAACAAACTTAATGATCCCAGTTAAGCGGAACTCATTGACATGGAAAGCTTCGTAATCAATGTCGATGGACAAGAAGTGATCTTGACTTTTGCCAATAAATCACAACTTGGACAAGACACCGATATGGAACAAAAATCTCATGATTCAAACACATCCGCAATTGACAAAGGTCTTGACTTTGGCCAATAAATCAATGCCAACTTTGGATCTTGAGTAAGAATCACTCAACGGAAGGAAAAATGCTTAATATGTTGTGAGGGTTTTTCGCGTGCAAATTGGCAACCAATTTATTATCTTTGTTAAGGTCTCATCATCATACACCCTTAAACATGCATTCTAAATACATAATAAAGCGCGTATAAATAAATAAATTAATAATGATATACGGATGGATATGTCACAAATTATTCCTAGAACAAATCACTTCATTTCCTCTCCTCGGCTAGAACTATTCTAACTTCTACCCAATTACAAAATACAATAAAGAAACCTCATTTACATTGAGGGGAATAGGTGAGAAGAGAAATACAATGAGAAATGAGATAAAAGGCTGGACACGTAGGTCCAATTTAATAAATTCGAAACTTATTACAACAATTTCCAAAACTGCCCTTGCCCTTCTAATATCCATCTGATATACATTATTCATACAACACATTCATGTATTCATACAAATCATGTTATTCAATCAATCTAATAAAATTAATTAATCTTTGAATTAATGACCATATAATGTTCATACAACGATTTGATTTGCGTGAGTCAAACTCGTTTAAGAATAAATACTCAAAGTAAGTATTCTTGAATTATATTGAACTACAACTTTAAATCCAATTTATTTGTATTCAATACTAATTTCAATTTAATTCAAATTAAATATTTACACTTATTTACAAGCCTCAAAGACTTGGATTCCAAATCCAATCTCAATGGGTCTCAAAGGCCCAATAACATCCAATGTCATTTTAATTAAAGTCCAATGGGCTTTTAATTAATTCTTAAGGCATGGGCTTTGGCCATAATGGGTCAAACCCAAAATGTCAAGGCCCAATAGGAATCACCCTATTGCCTACAAATTAATTTAGGCCCAATTAAATTCTTTAAAGGGCCAAGTGATGTATTTGGACCTTATGGAATTGGTTTTGGGCCCAATTGGATCCAATCCAAAACCAAACTTAGTCAAACAAAGCCCATTAAGCCCAAATACACACTTTTAGCCCAATTCATAATTAAAGGCTTATTAACATAATTATAATATTCCAAATATCACAATTATTTTAATTAAAGTGTATTAACCATGATTAATTAATTAAACTCAATATTTCCAAAATACCAATTAACTTAATTAATCATGCTTAATCCATCAATTCATGCTCAACACAAATTGAAGCAAAAAATCATCATTTCATACTCAACATAAATTGAATCCTAAATTCATCATTTCATGCTCAACATGCTCTTTGATTTTAACATAAACTTTATTGACTTTGATTCCAATCCAATCAAACCAACAATCAACATTTAAACATGCATTTAAACACATAATTTCATGTTACAAAAATCAAAAATCTGCAGTGGACTGCACTGTCAAATTCGGTCATACTAAGGAGAAATTAAAATTTTGATCCAATCAATTTTTCTCAAATCTAATCATGCACAACTCTAAGTTAACATAATCTAAGCATGCTCAAAGAATCAATTTGAAGAAATCATGCTCAAAACACAAAAGCCCCAAATTTTAGTCTCATGAACCCTAAAATTTTCATGCTTAAAATTGGCTCTGATACCATTGTTAGTGTTACTAGAACATGCCAATGATCTAATAAGCATGAAAACATGTTCATAAATTCAAAATAAGTTGCGGAATTACTTACATTGAATGGATTTGAGCTTTTAAAATTTTGAGAAGAAGATCCAAGATCCAAGATGCTTCCTTTTGTTGATTCCAAGCTTTGAGTTGAAGATCTCCAAGATCCTTCCTTTGTTGATTCCAAGCTTTTGAAGTTGTTTCCCTATCACCTTAGTTGATTCCATGAAGTGCTAGCTAACTTGATTTTGCCACAAAATCAAAGAGAATAGAGTTGAGAGTTCACGCCCATGGAGAGGTATTAGGGTTTCCAATTGTTTCAAGTGTTGTATTACCAAATGTGAAGAGAGAGAGCTAGGGTTTTGTTAAAGGGTTTTTACCCTTTTCACCAAAACCATGTAGTTGGGGTTTGGTTTCACCTAAAACCAAGTAGTTGGAAAGTAAATGGTTTTGGCATAAATGCCAACCACTTTCCAACCACCACTTCACATGTGTGACATGCGTGAAGCGGGCCCCACCATCTTGAATTCAAAATTCAAAATATCTCTACGAACATTTATCGCGGCTCGGATCCGTTTAAATCTGATTAAACAAACTTTCGTCGTTAAATAATTAAATCTAATTTAATTAAATAACGATGCCTCGCAAATATATTACGAACGTCGTTTACGAATTAATTCTAAATTAATTCGCTCGTTCGCATTAAAGTCCAACTCTAATTTCGTAATGAAATCCAATTTATATTAATATATCCGATATATTAATTTTAGCCCATACGAATAAATTAAATAGAAAAATCAAATTTAACCATTAAATTTATTTTACTGATTAATTCCATATTAATCGCGTTCTCTCTCTTCCGAACACATTTAATCCCAGATTAAATAATACCTCAATTAATCCCAGATTAATTTTCTCCATCTTAATTAATCCCAGATTAATTTTCGTTCTTAATTAAATCAACTGTCATCGGTGAATCTTGGGAAGCGACCCAAGAGATCCCTGGATATGTTGGCAGTAAATACGGTCATTGAATTATCCAAATACGTGTGTACCTCGTACCACGTGCTTACCGATTTACAAGACATGGTTGGCTTCTAGCAAAGCACCGTGCCTCCCCAATTCTCCAGAAATATTCTTACTGGAATATATAATCTATGTCAGGCGTAGTATACGTAGTATTGCGTATTGCGATCCAGTATCGGAATGTCACGTGCTAGGCCTGGGGCTGGAATGTGTCTGCCCCGTACGAAGCACATGTCGGATGTCTGGTAACTAGTCTCTATAATCGGACATACATGACCTAGTCATAATATCCCGATGACTGCAGTACTTAAGAGCACTAGTACCGTATCCTTCGTGACATCATCTCCACTATGACTGGAGTGATACTTCCGTCTTCACATCACACCCAATACACTACGATTCTCGATATACCCAGCAGAGGCGTACACAGAACTTGTTAAAGCCCTGGACGACCAAAACTAAAGCATACCGATTGTCGCAAGTATTAGCGATGCAAGTCTCAGGTTAAGACCAAATACACCTACCCTGATTTCGGACTTCCATAGACACATAGTCATACTACTAATGGAATTCCGAGGGGTCTATCCAGAGCGAAGCTGTTTTCCATACCATCGGTAAAACACAACCTCCTATTACACTTGCATGAGTATCATATACCCAAATATATGAGAATTATGACATTATGATCTCACATAACATGCACACGTGTAATACTAGTCTATTCTGCATTATCGATGTCCAGTCTCGATAATACTACGAGTAGGGATATTTAATGATTAATCCTTCGTGGACTGATACTGTCTCATATCATCTCAATCCAGGAACTAATCATAAGGACCTCCTATCATTTATACATCTAGGTGATCTAATCACAAATGATAAGAGTGCAATCTCCTTGTCACATAGTTAATTTGTACAACAACACCATGATTTGTACAAATAGTGACGCTATGGGTCATAATTGTCCAACATGGGCCTGACACAGCGCCAAGTTCAGAAGATGTTTGGGATGTCACTTGAGGGGGCACCCGTAGTGTGGTATCACAACCTTGAGAAAAAGGTTAAGGAATATTGGAGGGAATTGGCATATGCATTTCTGAAACAGTATGTTACAGACTTGGAGATTGATTTGTCACTCCGTGATTTGGAGAACACTAAGTAGAAGCCAGAAGAAAGCTTGAAGGAGTATGTAGACCACTGGAGAAGCCAGCTTCTGAAGATGCAGACTCGGCCCTCAGAGAATGACCAAATCAAAATGATCATCAAGGGCACCAAGCCCTCCATTTATGGCAAGTTGAGGAGAATGACCTCTATGATTGCAGATTTTCGACAGTTGAGAACAGAAAGTTTTATGGCCAGAATATGAGGACTTTTGGGGGGCATTCTGAGACCAAGCCCGCTGCTGCCGAAGTCGCTGCAATCAGAAACAGGCAATTCTCCAACCTTGGTAGACCTTTGTCGAAGGTATTTGAAAAGTTGAAGGGACAAGGACTCTTAAAACCCTTAGAGCCTAAACCACTTCTAGATCCTACACCACCCAACCTTGACCTAAGCCTGTATTGTCACTTCCATCAGAGGAGAGGCCATGAAACTGACAGTTGCACCCACCTTAGGCATGAAATCCAAAACCTCATTGATGCCCATAAAATACCTGATCCTGAGAAAGAATAACCAAACACACATCGGAACCCCCTACCAAATTACCACTTTGTTCCACCACCCACATATATGATCAACTATGGCCTACCCGAAAGCTTCATCCTCCAAGCTCTCAACCACCCAGCTTCTTCCATGAGGATAAAGGATGACAGCATTGAAGAACCATAGGCCAAGGAAGAAGGCAATGAAACTATTCTTTCTGGTTTATTTTCTGCATTTTTAATAAAGACATCGACTTCGTCTACTTGTTTTGAACCTTTTATTGAATAATGATAAAGACTTCCATTTCGCCTACTTATCTAAGTCCTTTCAACCTGCATGACATGAGTATATTTGACAAAAGCATTCAACCCTGGCACTATGATACTCAGCGATGTTTAGGACACAGGGAGTCCTCAGAAGAAGCAAGCAGAAAAGACAGAATAACCATTCAGTAATAGGAAATTGGGCAGTGAGGTTGTCAGACTTGGAAGGAAATGAGTTCACCAAGCTGATCAATCTGGATAGATTGAAGCAGTACTTTGCCAGAGGAAGAGAATACCGAGCAGTCATCAAGGGAATTGGCGGAAGACCTAACCCAACGGGATGGGAAACTCATTCACGCATGCATACAAGTAACACATTTTGCATTCCTTTTTGTGTTTGTTTTGTGTTCACAGGTTTTGAAGAAGAAAGAGAGAAAGCGGCAAATGAAAGCCAATCAGAAGCATCAATATGACATCAGCGGTTTGGGACGAGTCCCAGGGTTGAGGCCCATATCAGTATCAGTTTGGGCGAGGCCAATATCAGTATCAGTCTGGGGGCGAGGCCCATATCAGTATCAGTCTGGGGGCGAGGCCCATATCAATATCAGTCTGGGGGCGAGGCCCATATCAGTATCAGTCTGGGGGCGAGGCCCATATCAGTATCAGTCTTAGGGCGAGGCCCATATCAGTATAAGTTTGGGGCGAGGCCCATATCAGTATCAGTTTGGGGCGAGGCCCATATCAGTATCAGTCTGGGGGCGAGGCCCATATCAGTATCAGTTTGGGGCGAGGCCCATATCAGTATCAGTTTGGGGCGAGGCCCATATCAGTATCAGTCTGGGGGCTAGGCCCACATCAGTATTAGTTTGGGGGCGAGGCCCATATCAGTATCAGTCTGGGGGCGAGGCCCATATCAATTTACTGTTTGGGGGTCGAGGCCCACATCAGCATCAGTTTGGGGATGAGTCCCAAGGTCGAGGCCCACATCAATATCAGTTTGGGGATGAGTCCCAGGGCCGAGGCCCACATCGGTATCAGTTTGGGGATGAGTCCCAGGGTCGAGGCCCACATCAGCATCAGTTTTGGTGATGAGTCCCAGGGTCGAGGCTCATATCAGCATCAGTTTTGGGGATGAGTCCCGAGGGTCGAGGCCCACATCCACATCAGCATCATGCATCCATGCATACATGCATACATATCACATACATATAATTTTTATTTTGTTCGCAGGATTGTAGCGGTAAAGACCATCTCATCAAGTAACGATTCAAAAATGAGCCACCTCTCATCAAGCAACAGACGCCGAAAATGGCGCTCCAAAATGGAGCACACACAACAGATGCCGAAAATGGCACTCCAAAATAGAGCACACACAACAGATGCTGAAAATGGCGCTCCAAAATGGAGCACACACAACAGATGCCGAAAATGGCGCTCCAAAATGGAGCACACACAACAGATGCCGAAAATGGCGCTCCAAAATGGAGCACACACAACAGATGCCGAAAATGGCACTCCAAAAATGGAACACACACAACACATGCTGAAAATGGCACTCCAAAATGGAGCACACACAGCAAATGCCGAAAATGGCGCTCCAAAATGGAGCACGGGTCGGGAATGAACCAGGGGTCGCAGCACCTCAGCACCAAATCAACCCAACTCAACACATGGCAAGTCAAGTGGCAGCTGGCGACCCAGGTAAGTAAAAATGCATTGCATAACTTTGATAGGATTTTCACTGTTACACATTACACAAGTCCCATCAAATTGGGGGAGACTGTAGGCACTGCATTTTTGCATATAAGTCCCTATGATGAGTCTCATTTGGAGACACTACCTTTTAAGTCGCGGAAGTAGCGGGAAACGGACGTCGGAAGGGGAAATTCAGAACAAGTATGTCATCAGATTCATTTCACAAGTTCACTGTTTCTCGTGCGTGCTGCGTTCGTGACCACGTTTGAACGTTAATCAGATTGCGGGCGTTCGTGTAGCGTTCGCATCGGCGTTCGAACGGCATCGGTATTTCTGGTTTTGCTGCTAGCCTCACACCCAAGCCCAATTATCCCACCAAAGCCCATAAAACACATCCAAATTAATAAAACACATATTTAACACATGGGGAATTAAATAAAATCTAAAAATCATATACCAAATTAAAATAAATATCAAATAAAATCATGCCTAATTAAAATCAATCAAGAATATTATATTCCTAACTAAACAAATTGTATGCCTAATCCAAACAAATTAAATATATCATATTCCTAATCTAGCCAAGATATGTCCCCCAATCAAATATTGACTTCCTAATTAAACCAAATCTTGTCCCCAATTAATCTTTGGTTTTCCTTATTTAACACCAAATCATATCCTCTTTTAATGCACCAAATCACTTCCTTGTCAAGCAAGGATTCACCCATCCCATTTGCCTATAAAAGAAACATATTCCCAACCCTTTGGCTAGCTCTCATTCATGCACATACAGAAAAAAAAAAACAAAAAAAAAAACCAACAAACCTTAGCATTCCCGCCTAATACACTCAAGAAAGCAACAAAGAATTTTCTCTCCTCCTCCTCCCTACATCCATCGAAACAGCAGCCCCATATAATCCCCCTACATCCACCGAAACAGCAGCCCCATATAATCCCCCTACACTACCGAAAATCATAACCCCATATAGCCCTAAACTACCAAAAATCACAGCCCCTAAATCCCCAAAACTGTAACTAAAAACTGCACTATAATATCACATAAATACAGCAGCAAAACAACAACAAAATGGAGGAAAAATAGCAGCCCGAACAGCGAAGCAGCGAAGGGAAACGTTGAACCAGTGAACCGGAGGAGTTGCAGAGCATTCACCATTCCGACGACCGCGTACGGTACTTCCGAGAGTCGACATAAAAGGTTAGACCTGATGACACTTTTTGTATTCATTTTTTATTCATCTTTTAATTGTTTTAGTTATTTATTTTGTATGAGAGTCGTTTATGGATGCATGTTGTGGTTTTGAATAAAATGGAAAATGTGTCACCTCTTGTGGTATATAGGATGGAAACCCAGACATAAATTTCATAGCCGAATCCGAATGAACGGTAGTGCGGTCTGTACTTGGGATACAACTCCATGTACCACATCAGTAAACGGCGCATATTTTGTTTTATGTTATTTTGATTCGTTTATCATCCGCTATTTAAATTCTGCATGTTATTTGTTTGAGTGATGATGAGGTAAAGCGCATGTGCTTAGTAAGTGTGATTAAAGGTCCTCTATTTCAAAGGGTTAAAATCTTTTACCACGATGTTTTTCCGCGTCGGACGATGTATATTCAGTTGAATGTGAGATGTGTTCAATCGGGTATACGAAGTCCGATATTGTTGTTTTTTGTATCTCCTATATGCATTGTATTATTAGCGCATGGGCTTAGTAAGTCAGATTAAAGGTCCTCTATTTCGATGGGTTAAAATCCTTTACCACGATGCTTTGCCGCGCCGGGTGAGGTACACATGATTGGATGGGAATGAGTTCAATCGGACACGTGAGGTCCTACATTGTGGATTTGTGTGTCTATGTATGTGTTGCATGCATCAGGTCTGGTTCCGTTCGAACGCGTTCTCGAACGCTATACGAATGCAAACCTTCTGTTTACCGTTCGAACGTATTTTCGGACGTTACTCGAACGCGCATGCATTTTCATAGTTTTATCATGCATCAGGTCTGGTCCCGTTCGAACGCGTCCTCAAACGCCACACGAACGTGAACCTTCTGTTTACCGTTCGAACACGTTTTACAAACACTACACGAACGCGCACGTATTTTCTTGGTTTTATCATGTATCAGGTCTGGTCTCGTTCCAACGCGTTCTCAAACGCTACACGAACACGAACCTTTTGTTTACCGTTCGAACGCGTGTACGAACGCTACACGAACGCACACACATTGAACTAAGTCCTTTTCATCATATTTTATGCATAATCGCCCCTATTAGTTATCCCTTTGTATTATAAACCTGATTGCTTCTCTGTATTACGCATGATTGTGCAATTGCCATTTATCTGTATTCCCCACATGTATGAGTACAATGTGCTTATTAAGTTGTATGCTTGCCGTATGTTAATTTACCTTTATGCATGCAAATTCGGACCTAGATTATATGTAAATAGGTTGTATGCAAACATGAAAAATGTGTTATATGCAAACTTAGATATGAGCTTTGTACTTATGCATGCGAACTTAGGAGTAAATTATCCTTGGAAATAAATGTTGCTTAGGCTTGGCTGAATTATCGCACAAATCATTTTATTACAAGTGGCATAAGTAAGGGACCATTCAGAACCCAACGGTTTGAGGTCTTCCCTTGCGAGAGGTGAGTGCGGCCTTAAATCTTTGTCCTGGTTCACACCGGGTGGTGACTCCATCATTCTCCGGTTTAGTCCCCCGCGGGCTACTCCGTACTCCCAACAGGGCCGCGAGCCCGGAACAGCATGCGTCGCCCAGTTTCTGTGTCCCACAGCATCGTGCCTACCCAATTCTCCAGAAATATTCTTAAAGGAATATGTAATTTGTATCAGGCGTAGTATACATCGTATTGCGTATTGCGATCCAGTATCAGATGTCATGTACTAGGCCTGGGGCTGGAATTTTATATGCCCCGTACGAAGCACGTATCGGATCTCTGGTAACCAATCTCTATAATCGGATTTAATGACCTAGTCATATTATCCCGATAGCTGCAGCATATAAGAGCACCAGTTTCGTATCCTACGTGACCATCATCTCCATATGACTGGAGTGATACTTCCATCTCGACATCACACCCAATACACTACGATTCTCAATATACCCAGAAGAGGCGTACACAGAACCGGTTAAAGCCCTGGACGACCAAAACCAAAGTATATTGATTGTCGCAAGTATTAACGGTGTAAGTCTCAGGTTAAGACCAAATACACCTACCCTGATTTGGACTTTCATAGACACATAGTCATACTACCAATGGAATTCCGAGGGGTCTATCCAGAGCGAAGCTGTTTCCGTACCATCGGTAAACACAACCTCTTATTACACTTGCACAAGTATCCAATACTTAAATATATGAGAACTATGTCGTTATGCTCTCACAACGCGCACAAGTGCAATACTAGTCTATTTTCGCATTATCGATGTCCAATCTCGATAATACTACGACTAGGGATATTTTAATGATTAAACCTTAGTGGATTAATATTGTCTCATATCTTATTAATCTGGTACTAATCATATGTACTTTTATCATTTATGTATCTTGGTAATCCAATTACAAATGATAAAAGAGCAATTTCTTTTGTCACATAGTTAATTTATACAAATAATAATGCTATGGGTCATAATTGTCCAACACAAATGATATTTGATACGTGATTCTATTTCTAACCTTGCTTACATGGGGAAGGGGATTTCGTCCCCAGTAGGCAACATATATAACTTAATACAAATCAAGGGGTGGCAAGGGACAATTTAGCTGCTTAAATAATTTTTATATAAGTAGGTAATTAATTTAACTATTATTAATTTCATAGTGTTATGTGGCATCTTATTCGACCAGTGACCACATGCATGCTCATTTCAACATATCAATTTATCATAATTAAGACAACGATTTCTGTATACAGGAGAAAGAAACTAAGAAGGAGAGAGCCACACAAAACCAACCAACCAAATAAATTTTTTCTCATTAGATGGGCTGATTATATAAATATTTTAATGTCAATATACTAATTTTTCATAATAATATATATTTTTTTAATTATTAAACTTAAACATTCACAATTTACCACAAATTTATCTTGAGGACATGAGATTATTGGACTACTAATCCTAACAATTCATAATAATTTTCTTAAGACATAAATGCCATAAAAAACACTAAAAAAAATGTGGATGTTTAATGACATTTTTTCTTAGGAATTACATTTTACAATTTATTTGATATTTAATATTCAAAGAAAATCAACATTTACAAACACTGAATCATCAACTTTTTTACTTACTCCGTTTAAATCCGGATCGGATAATTTGACCTTAGTGTTCTAAAAAAAATTAAAAAATTTATCAACCGCCCTGATTTAGTGATAGTTACAATAACAGTTCTCAGCCGTCCATTTATGGCAGTGGCTGAAGAAAACGGCCTACAAAATCAATGTACTTTAGCTAGAATGGACGGTTTATAATCATAATGGTGGCACTGGCATTGCCAAAGAAATTTTGGATCAAATTTTCACATATGGCCTTCGAGTGGAGATTGTTGGATATTTGCTCTTTAGTTATGGTTCAAGCACAGTTTTAGAATTAATCGAGGCCATATCTCATTAGATAATTTTTTTGGGGCTGTAATTCTATAAAGTTAAGTTGATAGAACCAAAATATAAATTTGTAACCCATGTCTTCTCTAATAGTGAAGCTCGGGGTGGCTAGCTGCTAAACAAAAACGCTGAAAGCCATTGGCGTATTCAGAAATTTCAATCACTGAGGGCTAAATTTTTTTCTTACCAAAATAATATATAATGAATTCATACATATTTTTTGAAATTAAAAGATGATCCCTATACTTTTGAAAATTATGAAATAGCCTCTAGTTTCTAAATTTATATATTAACCTAAAATTTTCATAATTATATTTTTATCCATAATTTCTAAAAATATCAATTTACCCTAAAAATTTATTTTTAAAATTATGTATTTTAAGTTTATGTAGTATATTATTTACTAAATTTTCGCTAATTTATTGTAGATTTAATCACTTTTTTAATTAAATTATTAAAAGCCTAGTGCTAAAACGTAATATTTGTGCTTTGACCAACTATAAATAAAAAATAAATATACAAAAATATATACAAAATAATTATATTTATATTAATATGTGAATATTTTACACATAACAACTATACACTCAATAAATTAGAAGATCAATAACCAAACCCAAGTATGAATATAGCTATTTTTATTTAAATTTAATGGAATCCCTATTCTTTTGCAAATGGAAAAACACATAAATGAGTGGATTTAAAATGAAAAATAATCAATTATTTATACACATACAAATTAAATATAATTATTTTAGATATGTTTAAGAAATAAGATTGATGCAAAAGTGTATTGGAATTTTTTTAACTAATTTGAGCTTGGGCCTACATATTGTTGGGGTTTGCTAAGGTCCCAAGATCATAAACAAGCATGAAATAAGTGCGAATACAAATCAACGAAGTTGCGGAATACTTACATCGAGCGGTTGAGCGACGCGGTAGGCAACAAAATCTGATTTTCTGCCTCATGAAGTCACGATAGTGACTGGTTGTGCAGTCGACTGTTTTCGGTTTTGATCACCAAGAATTTGAGCTCCAATCTTCGTCAAACGATTCCCGGCTCATGGGTGGACTTCCCTATCACCTTCGCATGTCTCTCGGAGTGCTAGCTCTTGTGATTTTTGCCACAAAAATCACCACACTTGCTTCCCATTTCTCCTTGGCTCACGGCAGTTCACTGCCAAAACCAGTGAAGAAATTGCCCCTCTTGGGCGAGAATGAGAGATGAATTGAGAGAGAGAATGTGTTGAATGATTTCCAAAATCAAAGACTAAAATTTATATACCAAAATTTATATGTTTCATTTAATTCCTTACACATTTGAGTGTCCAACAGTCTTTCACCAACCAACCACTTCCATCACCAAAAAGGTGATAAAGTTGACTAGTCGAAGTGACGATTGATGTGACTTGCGTGCCGTACTCGAATTCGAAATGGGAATGCGCTCGCAAATAATCTCGGGCTCGGGTTCGCTAATTCTAAATTAACGAATTTTCCGTTGCGACGTAATTAAATGATTATGCCTAGCGAAATCACTATTCACATCGCTAACGAATTAATTCTAAATTAACTCGTTCGCCCGAATTAAAATCTAACTTTAATTCCGCGTCGAAATCCAATTTCGTTTAATATATCGAATATATTAAGTTACCGATTAATTCCAAATTAATCGTTATCTCTCTTGAATGATATTTTATCCCAGATAAAATATCTCCGCAATTAATTCCAGATTAATTTTCTCTCTCATCTTATTAATCCCAGATTAATTAAAAGTGCGAGTCATACGTCATCGGTGAATCTTCGGGAAGCGACCCATGAGATCCCCGGATATGTTGGCAGTAAATTCGGTCGTCGGACTATCCGAACACGTAAGTACCTCGTACTACGTTTATACCGATTTACAAGACAAGATTGGCTTCTAGCAAAGCGTCATGCCTACCTAATTCTCCAGAAATATCCTTACAGGAATAAAGGATCTATATCAGGTGTAGTATACATAGTATTGCGTATTTCGATCCAGTATCGGATGATCACGTGCTAGGCCTGGGGCTGGAATTGTGTCTGCCCCGTACAAAGCACATGTCGGATATCTGGTGACTAGTCTCTATAATCGGATAAACATGACCTTGTCATTTTATCCCGATGACTGCAGTACTTAAGAGTACTAGAACTGTATCCTACGTGATCATCATCTTCATATGACTGGAGTGACACTTCCGTCTTGACATCACACCCAACACACTACGATTCTTAATATACCCAGCATAGGCGTACACGGAACCTGTTAAATCTCTGGACGACCGCAACCAAAGTATATTGATTGTCGCAAGTATTAGCGGTGCAAGTCTCAGGTTAAGACCAAATACACCTACCCTGATTTCGGATTTCCATAGACACATAGTCATACTACCAATGGAATTCCGAGGGGGTCTATCCAGAGCGAAGCTGTTTCTCATACCATCGGTAAAACACAACCTCTTATTACACTTGCATGAGTATCTTATACCCAAATATATGAGAACTATGATGTTATGCCCTCACAACGCGCACAAGTGTAATACTAGTCTTTTACGTATTTATCGATGTCCAATCTCGATAATACTCTGACTATGGATATTTAATGATTTATCCTTCGTGGACTGATACTGTCTCATATCATTTTCAATCCAGGAACAAATCATAAGGACCTCCTATCATTTATATATCTAGGTGATCTAATCACAAATGATAAGAGATCAATCTCCTTTGTCACATAGTTAATTTGTACAACAACACCATGATCTGTACAAATAGTGACGCTATGGGTCATAATTGTCCAACACATATTATATTAAAAAAATTAACAAATTTGAGCTTGGGCCTACATATTATATTAAAAAATACAACTCAAAAAATTAATAAATAATGTATTTATGGGTGTTGTTTAATTATTTAGATTTTCTAATATATATATATATTTTAAAAAAAAAAATATTTGTCCCACTGGACCTTTAGTGGCTCCGCCACTGCTGAAAGCGACTCAATTAGTTAAAAAAACACACCCCAATAATTAGGAAATTTATAAAAAGATCTATTTTCTTACCTAAAAATTCAATTTATTTGTAGTTTAGGCAATCAATTACTGAAACCATTTTATTTCTCATCCAAGTGTCCGATATGTGAACAGATCATTAAAGATGAAGAAAGTGTTGGGAAAAAATTGGAACATGAGCATGATGAAATCAAATCGTCATTCTTACATTATTTGATAACATGAGAAGATTGATCCATTTCTTAATAATATTTTATATTTGCAACTGGATGCTGGTAGCTTTCAGATCGGACCCACTTTTTTTTTTTTTTTTTTTTGAAACAACATCCAAAAAAACATGCAAGATAGGCAACACATTTTTCTTCTCCTTTACCCATCTTAATTTCTAATTACATATTTTTGGAAAGTAATAACAATGTTTTTAGAATCGAATTAGAAATCAAACCGGTGATGTAAAAAATTCAATGGATTATTGGTCCGATTGGTTGAATCGTATCTAAAAAATCGATAAAACTGCTTACATAATAAATAAATTTTTTTAATTAAAAAATTTTAATCGATAAAACCGATTTTGATCGATTTTTATCAAACTAGTTTTTTTATATTTGATCGGACCGAATTTAAGGCCGGTTCCCGATTCGACCGGTCGAACCAGCGGATTCTGAAAACATGGAGTAATAATTTATATTCACATGTGATATACGTTAAAAGAATAAAATTAAAGAGGGCAGTCTCTTTAAATTCTTATAAATTTATTCAATATTGATCTCAATAAATTTCCATTCCACTTTTGATAGATTTTTCATTTATAAAAAAAAAACCGTGAAAAAAAAAAATATTATGTGTTAAGACTCTATTCCTCTATCAAATTGCAAAAGATTTCATATACAATCATGCCAAAAAAGAAAGGATTAGGCACAGTAAGGTGCTGATAGAATGATTTGACATTTTGGTAATGATATAAAATATGATAACGAATCTAATGTAGCCTTTGTAGATATTTATTCCTCCTCATGTGCATCTTCCTCGAACAAATATTATGAAATCTCGAATTAATAAATATGTTTATAAATGTTCATCATCTTTAACTACACAAATGTTCATCAGGATTTGAGACTATATGTGGGACCCACCTGCTGTGAGAGAGATGACATATACACCCGGCACGTAATATAATTTTCGGGCATCGATGAGGCTGTGTAATGAGTCATCATTGCTACATAATAAAGTAAAAAAATTGTAAAAGAACAAATCCTGATTGTTTTCTTTGTTATCAAGATTGTGCATCATCTGATCAATTTTGGGGTTAAGATTATAACATTTACCCTTAAATAATGTCCTTTTTTTATAACTATTTTACTACTAGGAATGTATAATATAGGAGAAAATCTACAATATAATGGAGGTACCACATCATTCGTACAACAATTCAATAATTTATTACCACACGTGTTAAAATATTAAAAAATAATTAAAAAGATGTATATTAAATCATAAATATCATTTACTAATTTGTTGATTATATCACGTCACTCGTGCTTCCCTTACACCAAAGAATTACTCATAATATATGATGTATAATAAGTGGATATTAATTATTTATCAAGAATGTTAAAAATAATTATTAAAAATTACAAAAATACCATTCTCTATATTTTATTATCAAAAGAATCTGAACAAATAATTTATTACATTAGCAACAAAAATCTCACAAAAACACTTTGGTTCTTATCTTTTGCTCTTCGAATCCTTTCTATTAGGATGAAAAATTCTACTATATTCATATATATTACATATAATTAGGTGTAAAAAAAAAATACTCTAATTAGCCTTGTATTTGGAAAAAGCAAACCCTTTGACGGCATTTCGTCAGGATGAGTCTTGTGATGATGCGTGAATGCAACATCAAAATCAACATAGGCTAAGAGTTCACAATCAAAACTTAAAAATTGAATATGACAGTGGCCATTGGAATCATCGAAGTATATTGAATTTGTGGTTCTAGGCATCAAACCACATTCAACACGGCACTTCCATAATCAAAATCTCATCAAGTATTCACTCGGCTATCTTAATTACATCACTATTTCACATTCTCATACAATCATAGGTAAATAAATATTAGCTCACTTGATGATAATTTGATCATACTTCATAAATTAATTCTTAAATTAGATTTTTCATGATTTTTATTTTTTTTTTTTAAAAAGAACTCATAAATTATTAGTATTTGTATAGGGCAGGCCTTGGAATAGGCGGGCAACTAAATTTTTTTATTACAACCTCAAATAATTAATTATGGTTATTAGTTAAGGGCTCCAATTTTTTTTATTATAATATTATGATATGGCCAGATGGTTTAAAATATAAAAATATCAAGGCCGGTATTACCTTTTCACATTGAGCATAATTCTATCAACGTTTAGGTTTTATTCTCATCTCATTAAAAACTTAATCATTAATGGTGATCATTCGAATATCTATAAATACAATAAGAACATTTAAATTCCCCCATATACACACACATTTCTTTATTTTTTATTTTTAAAAAGTCCCATACAATAATAAACATTTACAAATATGTGTTAGTCATCAAGTGTAGCATAAACTACAAGTCTTTTTTGTACTATATTATATATAATATAGATACTTGTTTTTGTCAATATCTTTGTGAGTAGAATTTTCGTGTGCGAGCGTACAGTATCAAAGCTAGAAATGTACCGAAAAGACAAAAAGAACCCCAGAGAATAAAAGAGATTCTGTAACAAGCCATTCCCATGCATTTTCCATCATCTGGGTTGCCTTCTTTGTGATAAACAAGTGCTGCTAAATACCCAAAAAGGAAGGACCCAATTGGAATATTTGCAACAACAATATTATGGTTCACACTGAAGTTCTTGGTCCCAAATAACTCGGTTGTTGTGGCTACTGATATTGAAGTAATTGCTCCTGTACACACACCTATAATGGCAGTGCTTGTGTACAAAGCTATGTTGCTTTCGTTCAGAAGTAATATGAAAGCTCCTGCCATTGGTGCCATTAATGTCGCTATAGAAGCTGGGCTTGAAATCATGTACTTACTCCTGAAAAAAAAAATTTATTTATTATTATTTTAAGTTAAATTTGCACCATAGAAGCAGCTGGTTGCAAATTGAAGTCAAATGGATTCATAAATACAGACCGACACGTGTATTTTTCTTCATTAAATACCTCCGAAAGTAGGAGAAATTTTTATATGGAATCAGTACGCCACGTAATTAATGTACCATCTAATTTTCATCTGACATGTGATAATAAATCATGTGCTATACTGTTTCTTTTTATAAAAAATTATATTACGAAAATTTTACCATATGTATGAAAATTAGATGATACATTAATTACGAGGTGCAACAGTTTCATATAAAAATTTCTCCAAAAATAAATGCTACCATTTGATTAGACAAAATAAATACATAAAAAGTTTTACATATCACATTTGTAGATTTTTAGTAATATATCTTAAGAGTTTTGTCATATTTTTAAGATTTCAAGAGAATAATCGATTACTAAAAAAGTTTTTCATACCACATTTCCAAATTTTTAGTAATATGTCTTTAAGTGTTTTGTCATATTTTTAAGATTTCAAAAAAATAATCAATAAGTTAACAACTACAATGAAAAATTTGCAAGACTATAATGTTGGACCGGCAGTGATATTTTCGGAGTCCAAATTCATTTTATTTTTTAAGATCCTTAATCATAATATAATATTATAATAAAAAAGTTAAAATTCTAATATTTAAAAAAAAATAAAAAATTGGGGGCTAAATCTCATCCGCTTATCTTGTCTATAGTCAGGACCAGACCAATCCTAACATAAAAGGACCTTAATTCATTGAGATTTATATTGATTTTTTTTAACTATGAATTTAGCTGAATGTTGCAATAAAATTACTAATAAAAAACATATGATAAAAGATTATGAAAAATTTAATATAACTAATCAATATATATGCAAATTCAATAGAAAATAAAGAGACAAGTGTGAATTAATCATTTACCTTGAGAAAAAGTAGTCGAAAAGTGATGGCATGAGACGACCAAAGAAACCAAATGAAGAAGATAAGGAGACCAGTGAAGAAGTTGCAGAGCAGCCACGAGACTCGGCTATTTGTCCCAAGTTATTCAAAAACACAAGACCAAGTGTTGCCCCACAAAAATAAACAAAAAAATATAACCAAAAATCAACTCTCTGTAGCATCAACTTCACTCCAATTTCTTCCTTCACACCTAATTCATGAACATCATCACTTGATCCCATCTCTTCTTTCACTCTATTCTCCACGCCAATTTCAATTTCCTCTAATGTCGAATCATGCACCTTTTGCTCTCCATTTAACATCCATTTCCCTTCAAAAACATTCTTAATTTTCTCTGCTAATGGAATCACTAATGGTGCCATTAGACATATGACAATACCAATCAAATTCTTAACCGGCGGCAGTGTCCTTGACACCAAGTCCAAGCTTCCGACGACTGCGTAGATTCCGGTAACCAATGTTATAACAAACATTGCAATGAACCCACCTCGCATTCTAGTTGATTTTCCAAGATCAATCTCTCTTACAACCGGTGCTGTAATGACACAGGCTAGTAAAGGAAATAAAGAGTTGAAAAGAATATACAAATTTGCCCTTTTGCTTGGTGAACTTTGTAAAGCATTAACAAAATCTGTGTAAACTTTTGCACTTAATCCTAAGTAACTTGTCATGATCCCCACGGCAACTTGACGATCCAATGGGAAATTTCTAATGGTGACAACATAACAAACAGTGTTGATCCAACATATGCTGTTACCTGCTAGAACTGTGAGTAAAAAAATGTGAGCATAAGAAACAGATGATATGGTGTGAGTTATGAAGAGATATTGTAAGCCGTAACCGATGAAACCGAGAGTGGAACCGATCAGGAGGACGAGCCAGAGGGGCAAGTGAACGGCGGCGATGCCGGAAATCCAACCGAGGAGTTTTCCGGCGTCTGAAGCGAAGGCGAGGTTGTTGAGCTGGAGCTGGGAAAGGGAGAGGAGTTGCTTCAGTTGTGAGGAGTAAGCAGGCAAGTTTGTGTTGGTTCCATTGATGGACTGAAGCCATATTGCCCCTACAAGGCTAAGCCATTGAAGAATGTTCTGAGGCATCACTTGGGGTTTTGTTAAATTTATTTTTGTTTGTTTGTTTGTTTGCAGGGCGTTTTCATGAAGTTTCTGGGTTTTGTGTTTAAGAGTAATAAGGGGTATTTAAGGGTTACTAATACTTTTTTAGTTAGGAGTGAATTTATTTTTCCTTGCTATATGATGATATATATATACACTCGGAATCCGAGAAATATCTTACAATTTATTTAGGGGGCTGAAAATTTAATTCTAGAGTATTAATTAATTAAAAAGGTCAATTAATTTTATTTTTATTTTTTAAAAAAATATGAGATATTAAAATCTATCACTATAGATTTGGTTGAATATAGTTTCATTCTAATGTGAGCTCTCTTATTTTATTTAATACATCCATAAGACGTTAAACAACTCTTATTCTTACACCTTCCATTCTAATGGGAGATCTCTTACTTTAATACAGCGAGGATTGAATGATAAAATAATTGACTTAACTCTTTGGGTTGAAGCAAAAATTAATAAGCCAATTATTATTATTATTTTTTTTAAAAAAAAACATGAGATACTAAAATCTATCACAATATATTTGGTTGAATATAGTTTCATTCTAATGAGAGATCTCTTATTTTAATACAATAAAGACCAAATGATAGTATAGTTGACTTAACTCTTGTAATTAAAGCAAAAGTTCAAAGGTTCAAATCTTATAAGATACGTTTAATTTGAGGTTTGGGTGGGATAAATATGTAATATAAAAGGAGGGAAAGACTCATATCTTTCTTAATTTTATTATTATTATTATTATTATTATTATTATTATTATTATTTTAAAACATGAACTCAATACAAAATGCATTATTCATATTAGTGTTGGTTTTTTCTTATCTTTAGTTCGGTTTTCATTTTATTAAAATAAATAATCTTTTATTGAAAAATTATGTATAGAATTAAATTCTTTCTACTGTAGATACATTCTTACTTATTTATTTAAAAATACATATGGTATGGATCAAGAGTTGGGATTTTAGTCAAAATTTTCTCCACAATGTAAGGAGATTAATTAATACTTTCATTAAGAAAGTCAAAATTTTATTAAGATAATCCAATAAAATAATTTTCTATACAAATAATAGATTTAGGTTAATTTTCTATAGAAATATTATATTGATATGTTGTTAATGAATTAATAACAATTATATAAAGTGTTAATTGTTATAACACTTGGGTAAATATGTAAACACATTAATTAATTCTTTGACTTTTTTACTTGAGGGAATAATGAGATACTGTAAAAATGAGGAAAGTGAGTTAGGGGTGGTAAAACGAATCAACGAATCGAATTTGTATCGAATCCTAAACGAATCGAATCAAAATGTGATGGATTCGTATTCGATCCGTTTATTAAACGAATCGAATACGAATATTCATTTATTCGTTTAGTCAATGATATTATTTAATAAAATAATTTACCACACTTGATTTACATTAATTCTTCATAAATATATACATATGAAATATGTAATTAATATATTTACTAAAAATATCTCACCAAATATCGAAAATATTACTTTTTCTATGGTAATTAGCAATAATTTTTCGAATCTCAATTGAAAATTAACAAGAACTATTAAATAAAAATAATGAAACGAATTCTAAACGAATAAACGAATTAATGAGCTTAAATTCGTATTCGATTTGTTTAATAAACGAATCAAATCGAATTGACCCATTTATTAAACGAATCTATTTTTTCAAACCCGTATTCGCTTTAAAGCGAATTGAATCGAACGAATAAACGAATCCTGACCCCATTTTTTTTTTTTTTTTTTTTTTGGAAACGATGGAAACCCCGCCACCAAACCACCCATTTTGGGCCGCGGCGCAGGTAAAACCACCGGCTGTCCCAGGCTCTTACAAGAAGTGCACCCCCTGGATTCGAACCCAGAACCTCAAGGTGAGATCCTGAACCCTACACCACCAAGCCACACTCCTTGGGGACATCCTGACCCAAATTGCCACCCCTAAAGTGAGTAATAGCGAAGTCATTGATGGAATTTGTAGTGTTTAGGATCTGACCTTCAGGTTTTGGATTTGAATGCTTAATTAAGCCTGCAAGGGGTGGTTTGGTGGTGAGATTTCCAACGATTTAAAAAAAAATATTTGAGGGGAAAGTGGAAACAACTTTATTGTTCGTTGTACGCATACAACAGAGGCAAAAAATAATTTCTTTGAAAGAGCCTCTACGTATAGTAAAAAAAAAATTAAATACTATAGTAATTTTTTATATCATTTTTGTGTTTAGTGATTTGTTCACGTATTATAAAACTTTCGTAACATTTGTACATGTGTTTTGGGAATTGAAGACGATGGAGGAGGAAGTAGAGTTGTGTGAAAAAGAGTAATAAATGGTTGGCCATAGAGAATGACACATAACATATATATGTTCTGGTTCCCGAAAAGGAAATTAAAACTAAAACTGTTGGGATACAAAAAAAAAAATATTTATATTTTTAAATTTTTTTGACAAATTAATTAATGTGGTTGTGCACATAAAATGTGGTTTTATATCGACCACCACCTTTGCCTCTAAGGACAATAATGTTTTAATCAATTTGCATGCATTAATATGTTATCAGTAATTATTAACTATAAAAGTTTAGCTACAGAATCTAATAATCCTATATAATATTTATCTTTAAAAATTACAATACAAATTGGGTTACAAATTAGGTCAAATATAAAACTTTTTATTTTGTTTTGTTTTGTTTATTTAATATAACGCAAACATAATCTCTTTTTCACTCATATAAGTTTGGTTCAAACCTAAACTCTCTTATTTTCAATATATGAAATTTTACTAACTAATTGACATCCACTATCAACAGAAAAAGAAAAAAACATATGTAAAATTATCTAACTTGATATTCACATGAATTTTTATATATCAAATAAAAGAAACTATTAATATTGAACAAGTATTTTTTGAGAATATCTTATATAGCAATTTTCATGCGAAATATCGATGTAGCAATATGAACACAATAAAGAGGAGTATGAATAGAGTTCTAAGAAACGATTTGATGAGTAAATTGTGATGTCATCTTTCTCACAAGAATGTGTTTTTATATTGGTTTTTCTTTTCGTTTTTTGTTTGTTTTTTTTGTTTTTGTTTTTGTTTTTTTGTGTATTCGAGGAACATTTTATTTTTAGTGAAACAATGAAAAAATAATAATAATTAGTACATGGTCCGCACTTTACGCGGATTAAACATATATTTTATGTATTGATTTTGTAAATGATTCGGATCTTGTCAGTTTTATAATTTAAATGAAATAACTGATTTACTTACACGTACGTAATATTTCTGTTTCCTTCGTTTGTCTTTCAGTTGTCAAATAATATTTCTAATTCACTGTATAAGAGCTAATAGTTAGAGTCTGCATCATGAACCACAGTAAATAATAAAAATTTTATGATACAGTAAATAATAAAAAATTCATTATTTATTATTTTATAATTTAATAATAAAAATATTAATTGTATAGATTAGGTGCCACATATATTTTTTTATTTTAATAAAAGATTATAATATATTTTCTTATTATAATAGCTAATAAAAAAATTAATTGTAAAAATTAAGTGTTATGTGACGTGATAAGAAAACTTAAAATGTTTAACTTATATATATATATTGTCGGATTATGTGTGATATTATTCAAAAATTAATCGGATAGTATAATATATTTTATTATTATAAAAGGGTTCTTATTTAATAGATTTATTAATTAAATTTTATAATTTAATAAAAATAAATTAATTATTAATTATTAAATTAATAGGTTTCTTATATTAATAGTAGATTATGTTTTTATATTATAATAGGCTTCTTAGGTTAATAATTTATTATTTTAATTTTATAATTTTATAATAAAAAATTAATTGTAGAAATTAGGTTAATCGTAAATAATTTAATAGTGCTTTTTTTTTTTTATTTCAATAAGATACTATAATATATTTTCTTGTTATAATATAATTCTTATAAAAATTATAATATATATTTTTATTATAATATAATTTTTATATAATAAATTTAATAATTTAATTTTATAATTAAATCGTCACGTGTTATGATGAGGAGGCTTAAAAATTTAATATATATATATAATTTAGGTTGTGACATAAGCCATGAGATGTTTGGCAGTGCCCGCCAAATTCTAATTAATGGGTCCCATCTTGAAATTAGTTTTGAAAAGAAACTGAAATTCGGACTTAAATTACTATCTAGAAAGGTTGATCATTTTGAGCTTATCATGAAAATTAAATATTATTTAAATATTTTACATAAATATCTTTCAGAAAAATATTTACTTAAAATTTCAATCCTAGTTCTGTTCTTTTATTTAGGTTAGTGGTTATTTTCCGTAAAGTTTTTTTTTCTAAAAGATAGTGGTGGTGTAAATTTAAATATATTTTTAATCTTTTATCTCCCCAAGGCTATAATTCAGGTACCAAATTTTTATTAAAATGTTTAAAAATCAATTCGACTATGTCTTTGTGGGAAAAAAAATATTTTTTTCCCTAAAAGTTTGAAATGATCTTGGAACATCCCGATGAGGCCAAAATGCTACCAACATGAGATATGAATAACCCATCTCCCTGAGTTTCAATTCTAATGAAAAACGAACATGACGCACCCTAAAAGTCAGACAACTTGGAATACAGTCTAACACCAAAACGACATGTAGTAAACATCAAATATGCAAAAAAGACATCTGGTCCCAATCCAAGACACGCAAATGCTTAACATCAATACGCAAGGACTCTGTATCCACAATTACACATACAAATTGAAATTTTTATTTGCATACAAACAAAACAGCGTGCACAACACGACATATGACATAATCATCATAACTCCTAGATTTCTACGACATCTCCCAGAACTGTAAAGTGGCTGACTGCAACTTGGGTGACACGTCATCTCGAGCATGACTTTCCAAAACTTAAATAGCAGATCGATCTGGTTATCAACCTGCAAAGCTAGCAATTTACTGTGGTGTGAGTTATAAAACCCAGTAAGTAATCACGCTCATACCATAAAAGACAATAATAAATCTTGGTAATAGTACATATATATAATCATATAAATATAAGTTATTAGAAAGCCTTTAAAATATTATACTGAAAATCTTTCAATCAACCCATTTTTAAACAAAACCTTAACGATAACTGTAAAATCCAAATCATATGAATTCTGAAATTAAACTATTTCTTCATATATAAGAAAATAATACATATTTGAAATATCATCAAATCAGAATGTTTAAAACTTTTTTTTGGTAAAAAATCAAGCACTAATCTTTATACGGAAAACCTTTCGAGCGTTCGAAATCCAAGTTACATATGGTTACATATACAAATTTAAAAA
>SKCR01037951.1:0-60871 GCA_019454045.1 Zanthoxylum bungeanum | reverse complement strand
CAGCTGAGGAATAAAGAGTTAGGATGTCTAACTTGCCATATGCTTAATGTATTGGAAGCATAATGTATGATATGCTATGTGCAAGACCTGACATCAATTTAGCCGATATAAATCTGATCCAGGTAATGATCATTGGACAACAGTGAAATATATCCTGAAATATCTTAAGGGTACTAAGGATATGTTTCTAATACATGGAGAAAATGAGCTTCAACTTAAGAGCTATACACACTCCGACTTACAGAGAGATCCAGATGATATAAAGTCTACATCCGGATACATATTTACCCTTAATGGTGGTGCAGTTAGTTGGAAATATTCAAAGAATACTCAATAGCTGATTTTACCACTGAGGCGGAATTTATAGCGGCTTTAGAAGTGGCAAACATTGAACTAATCTATTTCCTAATATTTGTCTTGATTTAATTGGATTAAATCAAAGTGGTAGACAAAGGTGATTAGTCACACCTAATTATACATATTTGGAAAAATTAGATTAAGCCTACATAAAAGTTGATTAGAACTTTTATTAATTAAAAATTTTTCTAAGTTTTGATATAAATAGCAAGCTTGATGAAGGTTTTAATTAAGTTTGAGAAAGCTAAACACAAGTAATTCTTGGAGAAATTAGCATAAGTTAGAGAAGTGTTTAGAGAAACTTTGTGAGATCTCTACAATATTTCATTTAGGAGAAATCAAGATTGGATTTTGGGGTGAAGCTTGATAGCATTGGAATAAAGATTGGATCTTGGAGTCAAGCTTGCAAACCTTGGAAGTTCTCTAATCATTTCAACAAATAGAAAGAGATTGGATCTTTACATCAAGCTTATTAGGTAAGTTTGAACTTCTTTTAAGCTATTTTCTTCATTAGTGAGTTTTTCATTAGTGAGACATATAGTGATGAATTATGTATTGAATGCATGAATACATAGATTAGAGTTGAAATAAGGCAAATAAATTGAGTTAGGATTCTTTGGAAGTATAAACACAATATATTTGTTAATTAGGTCAAATATGTTCATGTTGGACATGGAACAATTAATAAAAGTTTGGAACTCTAGATTAAAGTTTAAAGCTATGACTACCATTCTATAATCACTTGACTATGTTTGGGTGAACTAGAATTGTTCATGAGACATTTCATAGTGGAATTCTAAATTGGTTTGTGTTTTGATTCAAATAAATACATATAAGTATTTAGAATATATGTATGCTAGTTGTATAACATGTGTTGATGGTGGTTATGATGCTAAAATTGGATTTTAGGTGTATTTGATGTTATAGGAGAAAATTGGAAGTTTTTAGTATTGGTTTGAAGTAGAAAATGCTCATTGCCTAGGGTAGAGCTGGGACTCTGACCTCTTAGCGTCGCAACACCGAGCATCAGACTTAGGAGCGTCGCGACACATACCCTTCCGCGTCGCGATGCCGAGATGTTCAGCTCTCACAGTTGCTCTCGCACTTTGGTACTCGAAGGCTTTATCAGTGTTATCGAAATTTGCTCCGTGAAGTATGTAGTTTCGGCTGTTGATTAATTATCTCAATTCATTTATCAGCCTCTGTAAGGTTTTTATTTGACTCAGAAACGTTGCATCAAGTTTAGCTTCCCGTTTCTTGAGCGTGTTCATCAACTATCTTCCCACTGATGGTTCTGGTCCTTGAAGATCGTAGGTTGATGGTGGATAGGATGGAAAATGTGGTTCAATGAAATATGCTCATTCATTATATGAAGGATTCTGATAGTTCTGTCGCCCTGAATTATAATTGTACGTGCAATGATCGCTAGGGTGGTTACCATTACATATCTCACATCTCTGAAATGGTTGAGCAAATGTTGTGTTATTTCTATCTGACATCCATGTATAGTTGTTGGACTGGACAACAGGCCTCCGAAAACTGGACTGCTGCTCCCTGATTTGGGGTGTATCTTCACCTCTTAAAGCTATTAATGCTTCCATCACCCAATAGTAATCCATTTTTAACCACCTGAAAAAGAAAAGAAAGAAATAAAATTACAAATAAAAGTAAAAAAAATTAAATACAAGTAAAATAGATAGCTTCAAAATTAATAACGCAAGAAAATAAGTCCCCGGCAACGGCGCCAAAAACTTGGTCCGTGATAAACATAAACGTATATCAAGCGCATATATCGCTCAAGTAGTATAAAAATATCGATCCCACGAGTACTTAATTTTTACTGTTGTTATTAATTATTGATGCTAAATGTTTACAAGTATCTAATTAAGGTGAGAAGGGAATGATTACTTGACTGGTTGGTTGAATGAGGATTTGCTAAATAAATAAATAAATAAAAATATAAAATGAAACAAAGGAAATTAATAATAAAGAAAACAAACATCTAGGATTGTGATTCCACACAATATTATTCTAATGACGAATTGATTCTCTTATATATGTGTAATAAATTAGTTTGTTAACCTGGAACACGAAGATATGCAAAAGCCTCTTCCGATGGTCAGGTGCAAACACCTAAAGTAACACAATTAACTATATTCCTATGTTAATTAAGAAACTCCGAATTCATTAAGTTCAAGTTCCAATTGTGGTTACCCATGCTCGACAGGTATATTCCTATCCTGGAAGGAAATCTCTAAGATGAGATCGTGAGCTATTGAATCTTAGGCTGAAACCTAAAATCTCTTTTCCAAGTTCATTTTAAGTTTACCACAGCAATCTTATTGGTGATCAGGCAACAAGAAGTATTAAGCTTAAGATTCAATAAACAAGCCAAAGCATCACACACACACACACACACACACACACATATATATATATATAAATAAAAATAATTATTAAACTTGTGAATATTGTGCTCCATCATTTCCCTAGAATAAAAATACAATGCTAGGGGTTATTGGATCCACCTTTAATATTTCAAATGTTGAAATCTCACTATTTTATAATATAGAAATTGTCAATGTTATCCAATTAAGTCAAACCAGCCATAAAGGTGGTGTTATTATCTGTCCATAAACCAGCCATATAGGTGGTAATCATCTGTCACCTAAAGACCGACCATATAGGCGGTGTCACATTATGTCAAATAAATAAATTCAGCCATTAAGGTGGTATCAACTTTAATCCATATTATTAAATTACAAATTCCATATTATAAATTAAGTGAGATTAATCTACCTTATCATATTAAAGGTTTCATCCTTCCCCCAGAGGAAATTAACTACAAAACATAAAAGAAAGTAAAAACACATAAACTATTATTACTAAAAATAAAAATACATAATTAAAATACAGAAAATAAAAACACAAGATACAATCCTCAAGTTCCTTATTAGAAACCTCAAGGAAAATATCAAATTTACAAATGAAATCAAGCTCTATTTATAGGTAAAATTTTGCCTCCACCAATTTCTCCACAAATTTCTCCACCAAACATGACACCAAATCCTCCACCAAACAAGCAAAGCATGTTTGGTGGAAGTTTTACAATTGCCATTTTTTTTTATTTTTTTGTTTTTGAAAATGACTTTAATAATTATACATAACACACTTTCAGATTTTTCATCAATTTCGGTCATGAAAACTTCAAAATTCGAAATTCCTATGAACATCAAAGTTGTAGATCTTTGAGTCTTCTTTCATCTGGAACTTGAATCACCTCAATTCGATTTCGAAGTAAAACGTTATGGCCAAAATACGAAAATTACGCAAAGTTGAAATTTCCAAAATTGTACTTTATTAGAACGTCTTTTCAAGTTTCCAACCTCCAAAATCCAAATGTCAAGTCCAGTTTTTGCCCTTATTTGTTTCATATATTTGTTCTGAATGATTCCATTGAATCCCAATTTTATTTTATCTGTAAAATAAACTAAAACGCATTAAAAAGTTCATAAAACTCGGGAAACTATACAAAATATTAGGTCAAAGGGGCCGTAAATATTGATATATTTTCCGCTCTTCACTAAGCAAACCTGCTCCTTCAGATTGTAAACTGTCTCCCCGGCAACGGCGCCAAATTTTGATTACGCCCAAAAAGTACTTGCGGGTACTTGCAGTTGTCGCAGTATAGATGATGTGTCGATTCCTCAGAGAGATGGTTACAAAGAACTGAATTACCTAAACAAAATATTAGCAGCAACTTATTGAAAAGATAATGATTGAATTTTGATAATGTAAAATAAACAAATATGGAAAATATGCAGGAAATATCAATAGAGAGAGGCATCAAAGTATCGTGAATCCCTCTTGTATCAAATCCCTATTGTATCAAATCCATATATTCAGTTATTGATTCATTTTTTACACAATTGAAGGTTTCACATCCCAAACCAACAATCAGAAGATATTTAATTCTAAACATGTCAAATTCTAAGGTAATTGATGAATTATTTTCTCTATGTTAACAGCACACAAAGTTATTGTTACGAGCTATCTAACGTCGACAATATACCCTCAGGCAATACTGCAGCAAAAGACCAACACATAAAATAACTTTACCAGTCACAACTGGGCTCGCAAATCACACATAGAAGAAGCATGACTGGATCTATATGGGAGTTGACAAAACACAGTTTCTGGATTCAGAAATCGTAAAATAATAAAAAATAACAACCATCAATTGTATTAAACATTAAGAAGGTACTTTAGGAAACAACAATATAAATATAAGAAATCAAATACAAGAGTTCATCCTTAGCTTTGCCTAGGAGATTAATTCTTCATGGAAGAAAAATATGTAGCCTTGATAGATCAGAGAGACGTCATGGTTTCCTTGAAGTTCTCTGTTCTCCTTGTTGGGTCTCTAAGATCAATACCAAGATCAAATAAGCATAAAATAGGTGTGAATACACAAAGAAGTTAGCGGTAAATACTTACAATGCTCAGTTGGATATAGATGTAGAGTTCAAAAATTCCACTTTGAGAAGTTGCTCAAAGCTCCTCTCTTTGGTGTATGTTGAAGCTCCAAGCTTGAAGTTTGAGATTCCAAACTCTAGGGAATGTTTCCCTATCACCTTTGTATGATTTAATTGTGCTAGCATTAGGAAACATTTACAACAAATGACTTCACTTTCTTTCTTCTTGTTCTCGGCAATGGAGAGTAAAAAGAGAGGGAGAGTTTTCGGTTGGGAGAGAGAGGGAGAGAATGAATTGTATATTGTATTTTTGATTTTCCAAAAACCAAAAAATGATATACCAAATATTTGGTAAATGTCATTCACTTCTTTCACAATTGTGTGTCTTACAAGCCACCATCATTTCATCACTAACTTCCATCACCAAAAAGTGATGAGAATGACAAGTGATGTGACTTGTGATGTGACTTGTGGGCCCCACTTGAATTCAAAATCCGAGTGGGCCCGCAAACACATTCTGGGCTCGGGTTCGTTAATTTCGAATTAATGAATTTTCCGTTGCGACTTAATTAAATCAAATTTAATTAAATAATAATGCCTCGCAAAATTATTATTAAAGTCGCTCGCGAATTAATTCTAAATTAATTCCTTCGCCCGAATTAAAATCTAATTTTAATTCTGTTATGAAATTTAATTTCATTTAATATATCGAATATATTATTTAATCGATTAATTCCAAATTAATCGTTCTCTCTCTTCTATTTAAATTTTATCCCAGATAAATTCTCACCGTAATTAATCATAGATTAATTTTATTACTCTTCTAATTAATCCCAGACTAATTATGTTCGAGTCATACGTCATCGGTGAATCTTCGGGAAGCGACCCATGAGATCCCTGGATATGTCGGCAGTAAATCATGTCGTCGGACTATTCAAACACGTGCGTACCCCGTACCACGTTTTTACCGATTTACAAGACATGGTTGGCTTCTAGTAAAGCACCGTGCCTACCCAATTCTCCAGAAATATTCTTTAAGGAATATATAATCTATAACAGGCGTAGTATACATAGTATTGCGTATTGCGATCCAGTATCTGATGTCACATGCAAGGCATGTGGCTGGAATAGTGTCTGCGCCGTACGAAGATTATATCGGATCACAAACAACTAGTCTCTATAATCAGATAATCATGACCTTGTCATATTATCCCGATAGTTGCAACATAATAGAGAACTTGTTCTGTATCCCTGCGTGATCATCATCTCCATATGACTGAAGTGATACTTCTGTCTTGACATCACACCCAATACACTACGATTCTCAATAAACCCAAAAGAGGCGTACACAGAACCTGTTAAAGTCCCGGACGACCAAAACCAAAGCGTATTGATTGTCGCAAGTACTAGCGATGCAAGTCTCAGGTTAAGACCAAATACACCTACCCTGATGCGGATTCCCATAGACACATAGTCATACTACCAATGGGATTTCACGGGGTCTATCCAGAGCGAAGCTGTTCCCGTACCATCGGTAAACACAACCTCCTATCACACTTGCATAAGTATCCAATACTTAAATATATGAGAAGTATGATGTTACGCTTCCGTAACACGTACAAGTGCAATACTAGTCTATTCCACATTATCGATGTCCAGTCTCGATAATACTACGACTAGGGATATTTAATGATTAAACCTTTGTGGATTGATATTGTCTCATATCTTATTAATCCAGAACTAATCATAAGGACTTTTATCATTTATATATTCAAGTAATCAAATTACAAAATGATAAAATAGCAATTTCCATTGTCACATAGTTAATTTGTATAAAAACCACAATGTCTTTTACAAATAGTGACGCTATGGGTCATAATTGTCCAACACTCCTCTCTTGATTTTCTGTTTGTGGCTCTTTGTTGTGTGTTTCTTCTTATTTCTCTCTATTTTTCTCCTCCTTTTAGGGTTTGGACGAAGTTGGGTTTATATAGAAAAGTCTCGGAGTCTTAGTGCGCATCAAAGACGTCAAAATCGGGGTTTTGGTGACTTTTGGGGCGCCGCGATGCTGACAAGTGGCACCGCGGTGCCAACCCTGTTGGAAAATATATGCATTGTGAAACTGGGGGCGGGTCGTGATGCCCATAGTTTGGCGCATCGCGACGTGCGGCACTTGTATTAGTTTTGTGCTTTCTTCGTTTCAGCTCTTCCCGCGTCCTTCTGATGCGTCCGTAAGGTCTTGAAACACGCGTAATTGCTCCAAACTTCATATTCCATTGCTCATATTAACCAAGAATAAAATAAACTCTAGTTAAGATTAAATACATGAGAATTAAGCCGAGTTAGCGATGTTCAAAGTACACTTTGATGCACTTATCACAACCATCAACCAGCTTATTGCTAGTCCCTAGCAATTCAAGCGCAAAATAAAATAAACTACGAACTAAATAAATAAAACTATCTAGGCCACCTTCGTAGGGATCACGATTGCATTTAGCGTATGCAACAAGCCTTTAAACCCCTAGGTGGCCCTAGTGGACGAGTTATAGTCTTGTGAGGGCTTACTGCGACGACACCCACAAACGTCATTTAAAACACATATATTCATACAAAAATAACAAAATGAAAATAGTCCCAATAGTTACACATATTATTATCCTCAACGAATGCCTAGGAATGAAATCCGAGAACTTTCAAAGTACTCAATGCAACTCAAATTCAAGTCCTTGAATAAATCATCTAAGTCAGACTCACATTGTATGTGTGTAAAGGTTCGTTCACAGCTCAACTCCTAGGTAAGCCAACTCAACGATTCGTGTAAAAATTGGGATTCGATGGGTCAAACCAACCTAAATATCTCAATTATGCTTTGTAATTGTCTTTCTTTGCTCAGCATGGTAAGATTTTTTTTCTTTTCTTATTATTTTTTTCTTTTATTTTTTTTTCTTCTTTTTTCAACACATCTACCCTTTAAAGTAGCATTTCTCCTCATGATGGTCCTAACACTCACCCATGGGTAGCTTCACGTTTATCGGTTATAGGTGGTTTCATTTCTTTCTTTCGAGACTTTCTATTTTTATTTTTAACCATACATCATAACACTAGCAAATTAGGATAGACATATAAGTAAACGATCACTCATCGACTTGCAATTTCTTCAACTAGTCACCTTGCCAACTACTTAGGCTGTCACTACTAAAAACCCATACTTAAATGCTTACGAGTCTAACCTAGATCAACTACTCAAGGCATCAGATACAAGCACTTTAAAGATCTTATCATTTCTAAGGTTGCATCCTAAAGCAAACAATATTCATCATTGGACATATACTTTACTATTAAGGGCTAAAAACAAACAAAACAAAATATTTTTTTTTCTTTTTAACATGTATTATCATGCGTATGCATACACCCTCACACTTAAAACTTGCATTGTCCCCAATTTAAGATAAATATAAAGAAAAAGGATTAAGGAACAACACTGCCTGGCGCGGAGTTGATCAGGTTCCTGTTGGTGAGACTTTAGTTGTGTGGCTGTGTAGGTTGCGTTAACACCTGCATAAATACTCATTAACTCTCATTTTCCTCCTTTTATGGTTTTTGGGGTCGATTTCATTTCGGGAGGGTTTGATTCATGTTGTAAAGAAGCTGTTTCTGGCAGGACTGTTTCTAGCATGTATGTATATTGGCACTCATCATCACCTTGTGGTTGTTTTTCAACATGAAATATATTTACTTCTAGTATCATGTTCCCAAATGATAACTTCATGAGACCATTCCTACAATTAATAAGGGCATTAACTATAGCAAGAAAAGGTCTACCTAAGATAAATGGAATCACTCAGTGTTAACTACAGACTACGTGTCTAAAATTAAGAAGTCAACGGGGTAGTAGAATTTATCAATTTGAACTAAAACATCCTCAACTACTCCCCGCGGTGATCTAATAGATCAGTCAGCTAACTGTAAAACCGCTGATGTAGGTTTAATATCTCCAAGTCCTAATTACTTATAGATAAAGTATGGCATGAGATTAACACTAACACCTAAATCTAATAAAGCATGACCAAACTCACATGTGCCAATGTGACAAGTGATAGTGGGATAGCTCGGGTCTTTATACTTTGGTGGAGTCCTCTGTTCAATTACTGCACTAGCATGCTCTGTTAGGAATGTAGTCTTCTTCACATTATGCTTTCTCTTTATGGTGCATAGATTCTTCAAAACCTTCGCATAAGTGGGAACTTATTTTATCACATATAACAGCGGAAGGTTAATATTTACTTGTTTAAGATGTTCTAGGATCTCACCATTTGGGTCTGGAACTCTCACATTGGGCCTAAGTGCTTGAGGGAAAGGTATTCTAACTCAGAAAGGTGTCTCTTGTTCTACCTGAAGGGTAGCTGTACTACTATATTTGGGGTCACCTGCAATGTTGGAAGTGTCCTGCAAGCCTACCTCCTTACCACTCATAGTTATTATGACATTAACACCTCTTACATTGGATACATCATGATCAACCTGTGCCATGTGTTTCCCTTGTGGATTTGGCTGAGCCTAAGATGGGAATTTTCATTGTTCTTGCACACTCAGGGCATTCGTCAACTTAGAGACTTGACTTTTAATCTCCTTATTGTCTTCAACTACCTGAGCTATTAGTGACTCAAACCTTTGATTGGTTTTTCTCTGGGCCTTTACAAATGCTTACACAGTATCCTCTAAGGAATTCCTAGAAACGGCAGGTGTATGATATTCGGGGCACTGTAACCTTTGGTTTGTGGTGTCTAGGTAGGCTGATAAGACTCCTATTTCCAACTAAGATGGGGGTGGTTGCGCCAACTAGGATTATAGGTATCTGAATAAGGTGTGTATGGTTTCTTCTATATCCCTAGAGTGTTGTAGTGTTCCTCATATGTTCTCCTCTTCTAAATCTAATTGTGTCAGGGGTTCCACATCGGTCATGGAAAGTTACTACAACCTCTTCAAACTCTCTAATGTGCACATAAAGGTTATCGTTCTCCAAACCATGAAAGGTTGGGAGATACTGTATCATTTCAGGCTTAAAATCTATGTGTGGTGCATTAGGAGGAAATATGATGCATGATGGTGTAGTTGTGCGAGTTGGGTGGAGGTACTCCTCAAGAGTCCTCAGAGGTGGTCTCTCATATTCACTCATAGTATGTGCATTAGACGTGGATGGTGTGGTAAAGAGATTGTCAAACAAACTCTTTGAGTCAGACTTTTCTTCTTCAGTCCTAACAAATCTACCAAACCTACCTCTACGTCGAGACATGCAATTAAAAAACAAGTGAAACAACGAACAGAACTAAAAAATAATAAACTAAAAATACATAATTAAAAAGAAATCAAAAACGAAAATTGAGACTGAAATAAAATAAATAAAATAAAAACAAAAAGTAAAATAGAATGAAATTACCACTTTGCTGTTGACTAAGCAAACCTGCTCCTTCAAATTATAAATCGTCTCCTCGGCAACAGCTCCAAATTTTGATTACGCCGAAATTTTTTTTTGCTGTTATCGCAGTATAGATGGGGTGTCGATCCCTCAGAATGAGGGTTGTAAAGAACTGATTTACTTAAAAAAAAACTTTAGCAGCAACTTATAAAAAAGATACTGGTTGAATTGATAATGTAAAATAAAAAAACTATGGAAAATATGCAGGAAATATCAATAAAAAGAGGCAGCAAAGCATCTGGATTCCCTATTGTATCAAATCCCTATATTCAGTTATTGATTCCTCTTTTTACTGAATTGAAGGTTTCACATCCCAAATCGACAATAGGAAGATATTCAATTCTAAACATGTCAAATTCTAAGGTAATTGGTGAATTATTTTCTCTATGTTAACAACAAATAAATTTATCGTTAAGAGCTATCTAATGTCGACAATATACCATCAGGAAATACTGCAGCAGAAGACCAACTCATAAAACAACTTTACCAATCATAACTAGGATCACAATTCATATATAGAAGAAGCATGACTAGATCTATATGAGAGTTTACAAAACACAGTTTCTGGATTCAGAAATCGTAAAATAATAAAGAATAAAAATCATCAATTGTATTAAACATTAAAAGGGTACATTAGGAGTCAACAATATAAATATAAGAAATCAAATACAAGAGTTCATCATTGGCTTTGCCTAGGAGATTATTTCTCCATGGAAGAAATATATGTAGCCTTGATAGATCGGAGAGACGCCATGATTTCCTTGAAGTTCTTCGTTCTCCTCTCTTGATTTTGTGTTTGTGGCTCTTGGTTGTGTGTTTCTTCTTGTTTCTCTCTATTTTTCTCCTCTTCTTAGGGTTTCGATGAAGTTGGGTTTATATAGAAAAGTCCTGGAATCATAGTACGCATCAAAGACGTCAAAATCAAGGTTTTGGTGACTTCTGAGGTGCCGCGGCGCTAAACCTACTGGAAAATGTATGCATTGCAAAACTGGGGGCGTGTCACGACGCCCAAAGTTGGCGCATCGCGACGCGTAACAAATGTAATAGTTTTGTGCTTTATTCGTTTCAGCACTTCCCATGTGCGTCCGATGCGTCCGTAAAGTCCCGAAACACGCGTAATTACTCCAAACTTTATATTCCATTGCTCCTATTAACAAAGCACAAAATAAACTCTAGTTAAGATTAAATACATGAGAATTAAGCTGAGTTAGCGATGTTCAAAGTTCACTTTCATGCACTTATCATCCACTGTTCTGAAAGAAAAATAATACTTTAAAATTCATAATGTCCAATTACAATTTTATAATAAATTTTAAATAATTTATATATGTGTGCTTGACAAGAGCGAACCAAGCCTAATTGATGGTTTTGATCACAGCTTGTGACACTTAAGGCTGGGTTCCGTTTTTCTTGAAAAATGTAAATTACTTTCCTTTTTTTAAATATGTGATAAATTTTCGTTGATGATGGTTGAATGTTGATGGTGCTAATTGACTCTTTTTAGTTTTGATGACTTTCTCAATCAACAGTTGTAACTGGTCACTGTTAAGATGTTAGTAATATTATAATTCTCTGACCACTGAAGAGTATTTATAAGGAAATTTTATTCTTATATTACTACTTGAATAGAATTAAAAAACCTCACACTTCACTCTCTAAGCTCTTTTCAGTGGTCAGATAATCACAACAAATGGTATCAGAGCTTTGGTTATACGTTGGGGATCCTAGAGGTGAAGAACGAAACTCGGTTCAAAAAATTCAGATTTCGGGAAAGTTCTTAACAATAAAATTTGAACATACCATTAGCTTTTTCACGTCGAGACGAGTACGGTGGTATTTTTCGACGATCAAATCGACATAAGAAAAAGACCCATGTGCTCGTCAGTGAACTACCAATACACATATCACGCGCTCCATAGCTTAAGATGCTGAGGTGGCAGCCACGTCGGCAATACAATCAATGCCACATGAAAACATAATCAGTGCACAATCGATGCCATGTCATTACACAATCAGTGCCACGTCAGCACACAGTCAGTAGCCACGTCAACACACAGTCAGTGCCACGTCAGTAAGGTGTCTGCCACGTCATCGCCATATGTCCGCCACATCAGCAGGTCAGTTTCATTTCTGTCATGTCAGCAGCCATGTGTCTACCATGTTAGTGCACCTAGTAAATTTCATTGAGTCCCCTGAAGTCTATGAAATTTATATTTTAGCCCCATAAATTTTAGAAATTTAAAAATCAGCCCATGAGTCGGATTTGTACCAATGAAGAGTCAAATCCACTATTTTTGACTGTTCTGGACGTATCAGTGACCCATGATTTGTGAAAATCAGCCTCGATTTTATAATTTTTATTTTAACTTTAAACTTAAAATTGAAATGGAAGATTCATTTTCTAGTTGATGATCAAGCTGACAGCAACCGATTACTCTATCTGGGAGTCCTCAGATTATAGATTATTTACAATGCAAAGATTTGTTCGATATGATCAAGGTGAAGGGAGTGAGACCAAATTCAGTCAAAAAGAGTGACTGAAATAAACTCAACAACAAAACTCCTAGTCAGATTAGGCAGTAGATCGATCACAGTGTATTCCACCACATAGGATAAGATATTGATGCTTACAAAATGTGGATAAAGTTGGAAGGTATGTACCAGGCCAATAATGCTCGGAATAAAGTCATGTTAATGAGGCGTTTGGTGAATTTGAATCTACAGAGTGGAACTTCCATTGTAGAACACACCAATGAGTTCCAGAGCCTGGTGAATTAGCTGTCTGCAATAGACATACAGCTGATAGATGAGGTACAAACCCTCTTACTACTTAGTTCTATTCTTGATAGTTGAGAGACATTGATTGTTACTCTCATCAATTTCGTTCCAAGAGGCAAACTTATCATGTCTATGGTAAAATATGCCATATCGAATTAATAGTCTAGGAGGAAAGATGTTGGCTCAGAACAGACATAAGTCTTCGTCACGGAGACTCAAGGAAGACATCGAGGAAGAGAAAGAGGGAGAGGAAAAATGTCAACTAGAGGTAGATCCTCAGATGGAAGGATGCCTACCTATAAGTACTACCATTGTGGCATAGAAGACCACTTAAACAAGAATTGTCGAAAACTACAACGAGAGTAATGCCAATATAATCACCAGTCGGAGAATAACGAATGAGAGACACTAGTTGTTGCCAAAGAGATGTAGCTATATGCTCCATGCAGAAAAAGACATGCATTCACACAGAAACCCAAGATGTTGAGTGGGTGGAAGACATTGCAGCATCCTACCACGTCACTCCTCACGAAGATTTCCCCACAACATACAAAGTAGAAGACTTTAGTTAAATGAAGATTAGAAATATCATTTCCTCTGGGATAGTAGGAATTGGTGATATTCAATTGCGAATAAATGTTGGATGTATATTAACCTTGAAGGATCTTATGTATGTTCCATAACTTTGCCTGAATGTACTCTCGGGGATAGCCCTTTCCAAATAGGGCTTTGATAGTCTCTTCAGAAATGGCACATGGAGAATGACAAAAGGTGTCATGGTTTTCACCCCGAGGATATGTTTGCGGCACACTATACAGGACTCATGTGAATATTTATGCAGACAACCTCAATGTAGTTGAAAAATAGGCTTCTCAAAATCTGTGAAACCAGAGATTCGGTCACATGAGTGAGAGAGGATTGTCTACCCTGACCAATGAGCTTACCAAAGATGATGGACTAGGTTCTTGCAACCACTGTTTGTTTGGTAAGCAACACATAGTCTCGTTTAATTTCTCTTCAAAGAGAATATCATAGTTGCTCAATCTGGTGCACTATGATGTGTGTGGTCCCTTGGAGGTTGATTCATTGGGCGATAACAAGTATTTTCTGACTTTTATTGATGATGTTTCTCGGAAAGTGTGGGTGTATTTCCTGAAGACAAATGATCAAGTCATAGATCAGTTCAAGCTGTTCCACGCCATGGTAGAGCGTGAAACATGGAAGAAACTGAAGTGCCCCCGCACAGACAATGTAGGCCAGTACAGTTCCAGGGAGTTTGATGCCTACTATAGAAGACATGATATTCTACATGAGAAAAATATTCCATGTACATCACCGAATAATAGTGTAGCTGAAAGAATAAACCGCACTATTATGGAGAAAATCAGAAGCATGATCAGTATGGCTAAGTTGCCAAAGCCATTATGGGGAGAAGTTCGTACCGCTTGCTACTTGATCAATAGATCACCATCTATACTGTTGAATTTTGAGATTATGGAGAAAGTGTGTTCTGGTAAGAATCCCTCATACTCTCACCTTATAGTATTCGACTGTTTACCCGTTGCACATGTATCCAAAGAGCTCAAATAGAAACTCGATGAAAGGAATACTCCATGTATATTCCTAGGCTATGAAGATGAAGAATTTGGAAACATATTATGGGATCCGAAGGAAAAGATGGTCATTAGAAGCCATGATGTGGAGTTTCTTGAAGACCAGACAACTAAAGACATTGAAAAGCCGAAGATGTCTTCCAATTTCAATGTTGATAGAAATCCAGACCAAGCACCAGCAAAATTTGCCACAGATAGGGTCCATGATATTTCAGAAGCGGAACTAGATGAGGCTGATAAGGATGTTGAGCAGAGGGAGACACAACCCGCTTCATCAGAAGCTACAAAAGAGAGTACTGAGCAGGGGGAGCCGCAACCTGCTCTACTAGAAGCTACATGATCATCCATAGATTTGGATAATAACAGACCTCATGAAATCAGTGGACCTCAGACAAGAAGATCTGAGCAAAACAAGATTCCATCAACCAGATATCCAGGATCCGAATATATTATGCATACTGATGATGGGGAGCCAGAGAGTTTCCCAAAAGGTAAGAAGGCATTGGAGAATAAATGAGTGAAGAAAAATGGAAGCAAAAAAATACTATGCAGAGACACAGCCAACATGTCAACAAAGGTGGTTACACCGGACAAGCTAGAGCTGTGCAGAGACATAACCGAAATAACTATAAGATGAAAATCATTTCGGATGCAGTTGGAGAGAGAGAATTGATATGAACCCAACATACATAATTAACATTTGGTACAACCACTATGAGTGAATTAATGGTTTTGGTGTAACCACCCCTAATCACTCAATTAGTGGACAATTAAAACAATAACTTCAGTAATTGTGTTGAATTAGAAGACAAGTCATTGCCTATAAATCGAGCTCATATTTGAGAGTTTAAGCATCCCCAACAAGAAGCTCCAAGTAAGAGAGTTTAAAGTTTAAATTTCAAGTAAGAGAGCTTAAAGAGTGAAGTGTGAAGTTTTTGTAATTCTATTCAAGTAGTAATAGAAATTTTTTTTCTCATAAATACTTTTATAGTCGGAGAATGAAAACAAGTAATGTCATGGTTTTTGTAAAATAATAATGCTATGTGGTTATCTGATAACTATGAAACAACTGAGGAAAGTTGGTGACCGGATCGATGGAGTTTTAGAAAATCAGCTCCCTGCTGCTTTGTCCCATTTATCACCGCAAATTGCAAAGAAAGTTTTTTCAGAAAACTAATAATTTTTTATAATCTAGTGAGTTGTTTTTATATCCATATTCAATTAATAAATTGATATAATATTTGCTGATAAATAAATTTCTTCTACCGGGTGAAAAACAGAGTAAATGTTGCGTCTCATCATATTATTTAACAAAATTTTATTATATTGTACTTACTACTTTCAAAATCGCCTGGTTTATACTTGAATTTCAGAACTTCAAGCATTCTCCTCCTTGTCAAGCTCTCCCAATGCTGCCCACAATTTTGGATCATCATAAGCCTTTATTAGAAAGGTAGGCTTTGCTTCCATCAGCAAATGTTCAGGATTTCTGGTGGTTAAACCAACAACGGGCATACCAGCCGCCACTCCTGCTTTGATTCCAGAAACAGAATCCTGTTGAAACAAAGACACAACAAATATACAGAACTCAAGGAGAATCCATGAATGTGAAACATTTTCAAAAACGACATATGTGAAGCAGGCAACCCTCAAATACAAAGTGTGATCCTTTGAGACATTGAGCAATTCAAGAGCCTTCAAATATGGGTCTGGGAATGGTTTGGCACACTCACATTCACCCCCGATGATAACTACCTGAAAGAAATCTGAAAGGCCAAGTTTCGAGATCATGAGTTCAAGCATTTGGTCGCAAAGCATTTGTCACAGCAGCCCGTTTCAATCCATTTCGTCACTTTATACAGGCCATTTATAGGCTTCAATTGTTCTGAGGACAATCTGTTTTGGCATTTGCAAATGTTACACGGTGGAGCTTGAAAGAAATTCACAGAAATTGTGATGAAGTGTTTTTGCTCTTACTTCCGAAACATCGCTTCATTATCCTCACAGAACTTCAAGCCCCTTGGCAGGTCATCAGGGAAAACAAACTTGGCAATATCATCATTATGCTTGTTGGAATCCAAATTAAATCTACCCAGATAGAATTCAAATGAGGAAGAACTATGATTTAGACTAACAAATTGGAACAAGATTAGCACACACAAGATCTTCCTCAACATCCAATAAGAACAAGCAGTAGATATAAATCAAAATTATAAAGTGAGTTATCATCATTCTAAAATTACCTACAACCACTAGCGATAAACAATCTCTATATTCTCAAGAGGGGGTGAATTAGGTTATGGCCTAAATATGCGGAAATAATAATCTTTGCCGATTTTAAGTTATTTAACGATTAAGCTTAATGTATATTTTATCAAACAATAAATATTACCTATATGCAAGTTTCTAATATATAAGTAAATACAAAAATAAACTTGCGATAATTAAAGAGTTAAGGGATAGAAAAAATAACACCGTGAGTTATAGTGGTTCGGCCAACAATGCCTACGTCCACTCCCTCAAGCCGCACTTGAAGCTTTTCACTATCAATCGAGTTTTGGTGTGGCTCACCCGCAACCAATATTTTTACACAAGGTTCACTGCAAACATTTACATTTTGAATTTTAGATAAAGGCTCACTCAAAAACCTCTACAATGAATTTTCTACGTAGGCTAACTCACGAACCTTTACAATTACCCAAACGATGGGATTTCACAAACCACAAGTGTTTTGAATAAGATGTTTGTAAACACATATGAACACTCACAAAGATAAAGAAGATTGTGTGAGTTGCTTACCCAAGTGATCTAAGCTCACCACAAATGTATATGAATGTGTAGTGTGTGAGTGTATATGAATATGAAGGTTTATGAAACAAGGTGTAGGAGTTGGGGACTGCTTTGCATTTTATTGTAAGATGTATGAAGGTTCTCTAACCAAGTAAAAATTAATTGGGGCTCTATTTATAATAAAATGCAAAGTAGTCCCCAACTCCTCTGTCTAAGACCGGTATGCTGGTCTCTGACACCGGTATGCCGATCTGGCATAGTAACAGCTCTTAACGTCTATATTACCTTTTTAAATATATCTGTTAGGCTGATATGGTAACCGGTATGGGGACCGATTTGGTCCTTGCTGGTTCCAGTAAACATGTTTAGTAATAGGGTCACTGGTATGTGCACCGGTATATAGACCGGTATGGTCCGTGCCGGTTTGGCTCACCGATATGATAACCGATTTGATGCATGTCGGTTTCATTGTGTATGAAATCCCCAGTATGACTGGTATGGTCACCGATATGGCACCGATATGAAGTGTGCTGGTTCCAGAGAGCTTGCAAAATAGAGCATTAGACCGGTGGTCACCTGTATGGCACTAGTATGCCGGTCACAGTAAAAAATGAAAGTTTTGAAGGTTTAAATTTTTTTTCCCATGATCCTAATGCATCTATATGAATGTTCATGTGTTCTATGAGCTTCAATACTTAGATAAAAAATTCACATTATATTTTAATGTTCTAAGCTAAGACTAAGCAAGATCGTCTTTGTTTTGCCGTTAGTCTTCACATTCTCGCTCTTCACCACCAACGCACTTCGACATCTTTTTGTAATATCTCGCTAAGTGCGTCGAAGACTTCAAGTGTTGATGTCATCAAAATCCATTACGTGATTGTGTCGCTAACAATCTCTCTCTTTTTTATGATAGCAACTCCCATTAAAACTTGTGAGCTTTGAGAGTCTAAGTAGTTGACGATTTTGCTCCCCCTCAATGTGTGTTTTCAATATAATTCTACAACACTTAGACAAATACATTAACACTTTTGCTCCCCCTTAAAACAAGGGTGAGGGTAATACAAGTTTTAACCTCATTTCTAATGATTTCTCCCACTTTGACATTATCAAAAAGTGGAGAAGCAAAAATTACGTTCTAATGAGATACCAATTAATTATGTGCATTATTAAATGAAGATACCAAAATTTATAAATATGCACATTAACATTTCCCTATTTTGCCATAAAATGTAGAAATCATGCATAGAGCATTTCTCAAATTTTATACCAATGAATACCAATTGAACAATGCATTTTTAATGATTTCTCTATATTTTTATGATACCAATTAATCAAAAATCAACTATCTATACATTTCATGAGATCAATTATGTCAATACACATGCGTTTCATTTTTAACTAAATATGTTCAATGGCAAAGGCATGTTCAATGCAAATCAATCAAGTAATCACATATATATCATTTAACTCAATAAAATCAATGTGATACCAGTTGACACTAAATGTGGTTAAATATATGATTAATGCATATAATGATATCAAATGAAAATCAATACCTATAGAAGGTTGATTACTTGCCTAATCACTTGTATGCTTCTAATATTACCAATTTGAAATAGGCATACATATATAGATTAGAGGAAACGGTACCAATATTTTCGTGAATACGGATTTTACCTTTTACCGCTGTCATTCCTCATTTCTTTGGGCCTTTGGGATCAATTCACATTTCTCTTTAAGATCCTTCCCAAAGCTCCCCCAATAAAATTATCAAGTGCACTTCGGTACCAAATCTTTCTTGGGTCCATGGGGTTAATCTTGATTCCTTGAGGAATCCATGCATTTTTAATCACATTTTTATTTATGCACTCAAAAATTTTGTGTCCCTTTTTATTACATGCATGACATGTGACATTTTCATTGATAACAATATTAGCATGAGAATAGAATGCCTTAACAAAATAATTCTTCAAATATTTTTGCTTAATGTAAGGTGGATCCAATTAGCATATTGAAATTTTTATGTCCCAATGTAAATTTACTAATAATATTTTGCAAATCTATTATCTTTTTATTTAAAACATTATTTTCATTCGAAATGGACTCACAATTACATGTTTTTTAGCTATATGGCATGATAGATATTCTATTTTTAAGTTCTAGCTTTTTATAGATATTCTATTTTTAAGTTCTAGCTTTTTATCTTTTAAACATGCATTTTCATCATTTAAATATGTTATTTCTTTTTCATGTTTGGCCTTTAAGAAAATAATATCATTATCTAAAATATGAATTTTATCCATACAAGATGCATGTTCATTTTTAAGTGATGAATACTCATTTTTAATCAATTTATATTTCTTTTTAAGCATTTCACACAACTCATTTAATCCATTAAAAGCATCAAGTAAATCATTATATTTTTGACAGTTGTGTACATTTTCTTCTTCGCTTTCAAAGAAGAAATCTTCATCCTCGATAGTCATGAATGCTAGATTTATTCTTTCTTCGATCGCATCCTCCTCGGATGAGCTAGAGTCGTTATCGCTCCAAGTTGAAGTAGTTTTTAATGCCTTTTTCTTGGATTTTCCTTTGAATTTTCTCAATGGGCAATCGGTAGCTATATGACCCTGTTTATCACACTCATAGAAAATTAATTTCTTGTGCTTTCGTGGCCATTTTCTTCTTTCTTCTCATCCAATTTTGACTTTCCTTTAAGCTTTGCGGATTTGAGGAGCTTCTTGACCTTATTGGTTATTTATTCTAACTCATCATCACTATCTTCTTCACTTGAGCTAAAATCATCTTTTTTTCTTGCTTTCAAGGCTAGTTTCTTCCTTGTTCTTTTCTCATCTTCCTCCATTTGATCCATTTTGATCTACAACTCATATTCGAGCAATTTTACAACCAAATCATCTAGCTTCAAATTGTTCATGTCGTTTGCTTCTTTGATGGAGGAGGTGTAGCTTCTATATTCTTTCGGGAGCGACCTAAGAATTTTCTTCACTTGATCAGTTGGCCCAATGATTTTCCCCAAAGAACCTAGATGGTTTATAACGATTGTGAACCTTGAAATCACGTAATCAATTTCTTCCCCGGATTCCATTTTTGAAACTATCCAATTCGCACATGAACCAGTTGATCTTTGATTCCTTCAATTGGCATGTGCCCTCATTGATCATTTCTAGAGACTTCCATAGCTCATGCCTCATGTGCATTTCTAAATTCTGGAAGCTTGTTAATTTGACTATGATAAATGGCACATAGGAGATGGTTGAGTGCCTTAGTATTTGCGGAGCCTTATGCAATTTCCTTATCGGTCCGCTCAATATGGGGCTTAGGGATCTCTACACCATTATTATCCCTCTTCATTGGAATTCTTGCACCCCGTGTGATCACCTTGAAGGATTGTGTATCTATGGCTAAAATATAGTTAAGAAACCTCATCTTACAATAATTATAATCGGTTCCGTTTAAGAATGGAGGTCTTGTAATAGAAAATCCATCGGTAAGATTTGACGAGTTGCTTATAAAAGCCATGATCGCTTTCTCAGACGGTTAAGTCTTTGTTGAGAAAACCTCGCTCTGATACCAATTGAAATTACCTACAAGCACTAGCGACAAACAATCTCTATATTCCTAAAAGGGGGTTTAATTGGGTTATGTCCTAAATATGCGGAAATAAAATCTTTGCCGATTTTAAGTTATTTTACCGATTAAGCTTAAGGTATATTTTCTCAAACAATAAATATTACTTATATGCAAGTTTCTAATATATAAGTAAATACAAAAATAAACTTGCAGTAATTAAATAGTTAAGGGATAAATAAAATAACACCGTGAGTTATAGTGGTTCGGCTAACAATGCCTACGTCCACTCCATTAAGTCGCGCTTGAAGCTTTTCACTATCAATCGAGTTTTTCCGTGGCTCACCCGCACCCAAGAGTTTTACACAAGGTTCACTCCAAACCTTTACACTTTGAGTTTTAGATAAAGGCTCACTTAAAAACCTCTACAATGTGTTTTCTACGTAGGCTCACTCACAAACCTTTACAATTATCCAAACGATGGGATTTCACAAACCACAAGTGTTTTGAATAAGATGTTTGTAAACACACTTGGGAAATCACAAAGATAATGAAGATTGTGTGAGTTGCTTACCCAAGTGACCTAAGCTCACTACAAATGTATAAGAAGGTGTAGTGTATGTGAGCTTGATGTGTAATTGTATATAAATCTGAAGTTTTATGAAACACTCTTATTTTTCTCTATTGTAAGATGTATGAAGGTTCTCTAACCAAGCAAAAATGAATCGGGGCTCTATTTATAATAAAATGCAAAGCTATCTACAACTTTCATGTCTTAGACTGGTATGCCGGTCTCTGACACTGGTATGCAGGTCTAGAAAAGTAACGACTCTTAACGTCTATATTACCATTTTAAATATATCCATTAGGCTGATATGATCACCGATATGGGGACCGGTTTGGTCATTGCCATTTCCAGTAAGCATGTTTAGTAATAAGCTCACTGGTATGTACATCGGTATATATAATGGTATGGTCCGTGCCGGTTTGGCTCACCAGTATGATAATCGATTTGATGCATGTCAGTTTCAGTGTGTATGAAATCCGCAGTATGACCGGTATGGTCACCGGTATGGCACCAATATGAAGTGTGTCGGTTCTAGAGAGCTTGTAAAAAATAGCATTAGACCGGTATGACACCGGTATGCCGGTCACAGTACAAAATACAGGTTATGAAGGTTTAAAATATTCTGCACATGATCCTAATTTATATATATGAATATGCATGTGTCCTATGAGCTTAGATACTTAGATAAACAATTCACATTATATTTTAATGTTCTAAGCTAAGACTAAGCAAGATTGTCTTCGTTCTGTCGCTAGTCTTCATATTCTCGCTCTTCACCACCAACGTGCTTCGACATCATTTTGTAATATCTCGCTAAGTGCATCGAAGAAGTGTTGACATCATCAAAATCCATTACGCGAGATTGTCGCTAACACATTCAAACTTAAAAATGAAGATCAAATCAGTTTTATAACTTTCAATGCCATATCTTCCAAAATCAAGTCCCAAGGGGCGTGGCTTGGTGGTGTAGGGTTCGGAATCTAACCTTGAGGTCCTGAGTTCGAATCCAGTGAGTGCGATTCTTGTAAGAGCCTGGGTTAGCCAGAGGTTTTACCTACTTCGGTTAAACCTGGAAGGGTGTTTTGGCGGCGGGATTTCCAATGATTCAAAAAAAATCTTCCAAACCAAGCCCTTGTTGTCGAGAAGAAATTAGAAGTGCTTTCTGTAGTTAGGGGAACATATGCTTACTCTCTGGCGGAAAGCTTCTCTTCTAGATAAATCCTCTCGCCCTTCACAGTCCTTAGGATAGAGTTTTGTTCTCTGACTACAAGTGAAAAAATTAGGTTCAACTATAAGCCTTTAACCCAATATGAGGTGGAACCTTAACCCAACACAAGATGGGACCCTATTAGAATAATGAGCAGCTTAGTTAGCCCAACACAAAAATGAAAAAGTTGTTCTTCATTCCCTGGGTTCTCACCTCATCGAGGAAGGTCGGCATTTTAGCCCAATCTTTTGGAGTCATTTCACGGGCATGATGGATGGCCCAATGCCACCGATGATGGTGTGGTTAATATGGGGAGCTCTTATTTGTTCACTCTTTTAGCTCACGAATAAGGTTGTTCCGTATAGAAAGATTGCACAATAGCAGAAGGGCAGCAAAGAAAGCGCCTATTGCGCCAGATATTACTTGAATCGAAGCCATTGAATCTGCTGTGGGAAGACAAGACCCTATGTCGTAAACTATCACCTTAGTAAGCCTAACCGAGTTCAATCCTCGAAAAATGTCGCTAGTGTTAGAATTATTACCATTGAAATGAAGGATTTCTCACAAGAATTCAACAAAAAAAGTCAATATCATGTTTCAACAACCCAAATTGAGAGTATCCCATAATAATTGCCTAATTCCAATAATGAGACAATTTAGAAATATCGGCTTGCGGACACAATCGAGCTATGCCGGGTGATAAGTACATGAAAGTGTAATTTGAACATCGCTAATTCGGCTTGATTATCATGTATTTAATCTTAATTATATTATATTTTATGTTTTGTTATTAGGACGTAATGAAACATGGATATTAGAGCAATTACGCATGTTTCGGGACCTTTCGGACACATAGGAAGCACACAGGAAACAAACGAAAGTGCATGAATCATTATCCTGCAAAGCTGGCCATGCGTTGCGACACAGATGTGTTTTCCAGGGTTTTTGCTTAGTTCATTTTTTACACAAATAAGGACTCCAGAACCCCTCTATAAAAACCCAAGTTCGTCCAAAACTCTAGAAGGGGAGAAGAAAAAAAAAGAAAAAAAAAAGAGAAAACACATAACAAAGATATTAAAACATATTTGAGATTGAAGAACGAAGAAACTTCATACCGGACAGGATGCTGCTGCAATCTCTTCAGGCTATGTTTCTTTCTTCTATGGAGAACTAATCTCTTAGGCAAAGCTAAGGATGAACTCTTGTAATTGATTTCTTATATTCATGTTATTGATTCTTGAATGCTTTTTTAACGTTTAATACAATTGATGTTTATTATTCTTTATTATCTTTCGTTTTATGAATCCCAAAACTATGTTTAATCAACTTGCATATAGTTTCAGTCATGTTTTTTCTATGTGTGATTGGGGAACCCAGTTGTGACTGGTAAAGTTGTTTTATGAGTTGGTCTTTTACTGCAGTTTGCCTGAGGGTATATTTTTGACGTTAGATAGGTCAAAACGATAACTTTATGTACTATTAACATAGAGAAAATAAATCATTAGTTACATTGGAATTTAATATGTTTAGAATTGAATATCTTCCGATTGTTGGTTTGGGATGTGAAACCTTCAATTGAGTAATAACATGAATCAATAACTGAATATAGAGATTTGATACAAGAGGATTCTCGACGCTTTGCTGCTTTTCTCTGCTGATATTCTTAAAGTATTTTCCATAGTTTTTATCTTATATTATCAATTCAACCTACCCATCTCTATGAGAAATTGACACCCCAACTATACTGCGATAACCGCAAGTACTTTTTGGGCGTAATCAAATTTTGGCGTTGTTGCCGGGGAGACGGTTTACTAGCAAAATGAGAAGGTTTGCTTAGTCAACAACAAAAGCTGTAACTTCGTTCCATTTTAATTTTTGTTTTTATTTTAATTTATTTTATTTTAGTTTTAATTTTATTTTTGATTTTTATTTATTTATTTATTTTTAGTTAATTCTTTTTATTTTTATTTCTATTTCTAGTCTTACTCGTGTTTAATTGCATGCTTCGACGTAGGAATCGGTTTGGTAGATTTGTTAGGATTTAAGAAGAAAAATCATACTCAGAAAGTCTGTTTGATAATCTTTTTGCCACACCATCCACATCTAGCACACGCAGTATGATTGAGTACGAGAGACCACCCATGAGGACTCTTGAGGAGTAACTCCACCCCACTCGCACAGCTACACCATCGTGCACAATGTTTCCTCCTAATGCACCACATATATTTTAAATCTGGAATGATACAATATCTCCCAACCTTTCATGGTTTGGAGAAAGAGAACCCTTATGTGCACATTAGAGAGTTTGAAGAGATTGTAGCAACTTTCCATGACCGATTTGGCACTACAGATACAATTATACTTAAGTTCTTCCCCTTTGTCTTAAGGATAGAGCTAAACCTGGTTATATTCTTTGAGACCTCGGTCAATAGGATCATGGGGTGAGATGACACATAAATTCTTTAACAAATACTTCCCACACCATAAAATAAATACCCTGAAAAGACAAATCTCTACCGTCTCCCAGAAAGACATTGAAACCCTTTATCAAACTTGGGAGAGATTTAAAGAGATGTTAGCTAGCTGCCCTCACCATGGGTATGAGACTTGGCACGTAGTAAGCTATTTTTACGAGGGTCTAACCCCTAGAGATCGCCAATTTGTTGAGACAATGTGCAATGGTGAGTTCATCCGAAAAGACCCTGATGAGGCATTAGAGTACTTAAATGACCTAGCTGAGAAATCTCACACTTGGACTGGACCTAATGCCATTGATAGCACTTATATGACACACCCCACTCCTTTTGGCATAGACATACACTACTTTAGGGAAGATGACAGTCTTAAGGCACAAGTTGAGCTATTAACTAGACAGATAAAAGCCTTAATAGCCAAAGATAAATAGACTATAAATGCAGTAGCCCACTTAGAACCCAATGGGAATGTTTTGTGAGCAATGGGACTGACCATTTGGCCCAAGAGTGCCCTTTATATGGTGAGATGAGGGAAACATATGAGGACCAATGTAATACCGTAGGGATGTACAAGAAACCTTATATACCATATTCAGACACTTATAATCCTGGTTGGAGGAACCACCAAAACTTTAGTTGGAAACAAGAGTCTCATCAACTTAGTCAGACACCACAGCCTAAAAGTTACAGTGCTCCCCAGTACCACACACCGACCATTCCTAGGAATTCTTTAGAGGATACTGTGCAAGCATTTATGGAGGCCGAGAGCAAAACCAGTCAAAGGTTTGAGTCATTGATAGATCCAGTGATGGAAGACAATAAAGAGATAAAGAGTCAAGTCTCTAAGTTGACCAATGTCTTGAGTGTGCAAGAACAAGGAAAATTTCCATCTCGGACTCAACCTAATCCACAAGGGCAATACATGGAACAGGCTGATCAAAAGGCATCTAATATAAAAAGTGTTAATGCCATAATCACTAGGAGTGGTAAAGAGGTAGGGATGCCAGACACCTCCAACACTGTAGGTGCCACTAAGGATAGTAGTATAGAAACCCCTCATGAAGAACAAGTGCCACATATCCCAGTTAGAGTACCCTTTCCTCAAGCACTTAAGCCAACAACGAGAACTCCATACCCTAATGGTGAGATCCTAGAGCATCTTAAGCAAGTAAAAATTATCCTTTCTTTGTTACATGTGATAAAACAAGTTCCTACTATATGAAACGATTTCCTCGGGCAGTAGAAACGGTTTAGGCACACGGATCGGACTTGAAAAAATTTTCTGCCCTTCTTCTTTGAATGCCAAATGCTACTGCTATCACCACTGAAATTTCACATCAGTTTTAGATAAAATTCCAACCCTGAAATAGCCCCAGAATAGCCCGGAACAGTCGGACAAAAACTGGACTGTTTTGGACTCGATTGGCGCCCAACGCACTGCAGATCAGCCCCTGAAATGCGTGGACAGTGGCTATGTTTTGGTTCTGATTTTTCACATGAAAACAGCCCCAACATAGCCCCAAAATATCACAAAATATTCCCCAAAAATTCTGGATTAAAACGAAACCAAACCGATTTCCGTTTCACCAAGAAAGGGGCGGTAATGAGCAAAAAACAATGCTCAATGTCGAGTACAAAGAGAAAGAGATGAAGATGAATTTTGTTCGACACCACAAATCTTCTGAACTATATCTCATTACCAACGAAAACTGGTGTGGTCAAGACTCACAAAATAATCCCTAAACGATTTAGAGATTTAAACACACTAACAACTTTTGTTCTTTTGATTTTTGTTTTTCTTCCTTTTCTTTTGTTTTTGGTTATCTCAAATTTTGAGAGAATTAGAGAAGAAGAATGAAGTTGGCTAGGTTAGAATGAGATGCTTATCAAAAAAAAAAAATTTCTTTTTATACCTAGGGTTATTTGTTTCCAAAACAAACAAAACATTTATCCTTCATTTTTACAAAAATCGGTCAAGCAAAAAAGAAATTCAAAATTTTTTGCAACAAATAAATTTGATAATCAATCCCATCATCATGACAAAATATGCTACAAAAAAATAAATATACAATTAACCTTTTGAAAAGTATAACTTCCAAAAGTAATTAAGGGTTTCCAAAACCCAAAACTTGAAATTCCAATAATTATATCAAACATAATTTAATTTTATATATTTAATAATTATCAAATAATTATTAAAACTATATATTAACTTTTAATATATAGTTACAAGTGTGACAAAATGATATTATTAATCATATTAATAATATTTGTGAGTATATATTTGGACCATCTAATTATACTAAATCCGCTATAGTATATCGAGCTAGCACAGAGACCAAATGGACCTACGGTTCCAAGCTCCAATAATCTCGAAATACTAATTAAGCTCTTAATTAAATATTCCGAATTATTAACTCCGGGTTATTCCACTAAAAATCTGAAGTTGCACTCTCGTTGCCGCAGATGATATATTAAGCCTAACCAAGTCGGTGTCCATCGATATAGTCATTACATATAGATTAACCCTTCACGAGTATCTCGTAATTAGAGTTGGGTCATAATGTCCCTTATACCCTTCTAATTATTTTTACCTTAAGTACCATTGATTCTTTAATGAAAGATTTATTCATAACCATTATGAATTTAATCACTCTATTTGTAATAGAAATACTTGAGCGCTTTAACCATTCAAGTACCAAATCAACCCTTAAGAAAGATACTCATCTACTTCTCGTAAGAAGGAGTGAACTCCATATCTATGTAAAACGTTCCCAGTTACACAATAGACCATGCCCCCAAAGTACGTAGCTATTGGTCGAGACTGCTATACCAACCTCACCATTGTAAATCAAAGGATATAGTCTGCCGTGCATGAGTTTATAGTACACTCAGGATTAAGATCAATCCATATATGACCATCTAGTAGATTGAAATGACTTTCTTGGTTTAACAGATGTTATAAGAATGTCATTTCCATCTGGGTCCAGTCCTATATGATCACATCATACAAGGTGCCTCCATTCTCGTGTCTCTACATGGACGATCTCGGATTAAGGTCACCATACAAATATAGAATGGACCGCAGCTATAGATAAACCACAAACAAAGTACCCACTTTGTTTGCTCTCTATGGATTGTTTAAGATTACTAACTTCAGACTTAAATCCTCTTATGTATGACACTCATGCACTATGTCTGAAGGCATATAAGTAATCTAAGGTAATCAAGATAATTTTTAAAATGCGAAAATTAAAATTTTTTTTTATTAAATGAATAATGCATCATTTTATTTCAAAACACATAAAGCTATTTACATCTCTATGGCATACATCCCAATAATCTCCCACTTGCACTAGAGCGAATGGGACATGTCACATAATTCTAAACCATCTATGTGACCTTCAAACACTTTAGCTGACAAGATCGTTGTAAACAGATCATCCAGGTTCTCTGCGGATGCAATCTTTGTGACGATAACGTCTCCTCTCTGCACTATTTCCCTGATGAGATGATATTTCCTCTCTATATGCTTTCCCCTCTTGTGGCTTCTTGGTTCTTTGGAGTTTGCCACTGCACCATTATTATCGCAATTAAGTGTGAGTGGTTGATCCATATCTGGAACAACTTCCAGATCTCCTAAGAATTTACGGAGCCAGACTGCTTCCTTAGCTATTTCACAAGATGCTACATATTCAACCTCCATAGTAGAGTCAGCAATGCAAGATTGCTTTATACTCCGCCATACTATAGCTCCACCAGCTAGGTTAAACACTGATCCAGATGTTGATTTCCTAGAATCGACATCTATCTAAAAATCAGAGTCTGTATATCCCTTTAGGATCATATCCTCTCCGAAATACACAAGCATATAATCTCTCATTCTCTTAAGATACTTGAGAATGTGTTTCGCAGCCACCCAGTGATCCAATCCTGGGTTCGACTGAAACCTACTGACTACTCCCACTCCAAAACAGATGTCCGGTCTTGTGCATAACATAGCATACATGAGACTACCAACTGCTGAGACATATGAGATATGTCTCATTTCCTCAACATCTTGAGGTGTCTTAGGAGACTGTTCCTTTGACAAATGAATTCCATGCCAATAAGGCAGATTTCCTTTCTTGGAATTTTGAATCCCAAATCGCACAAGGATCTTATCGATATAGGATGTCTGAGATATAGCTAACAGTCGTTTCTTACGATCCCGGAGTATCTGAATCCCAAGAACATAACTGGCCTCTCCCAAATCTTTCATTTGGAATTGATTAGCTAGTCAGGTTTTCACGTCCGATAATATCTTTACATCATTCCCAATGAGTAAAATATCATCGACGTAAAAAACAAGAAAAACCACCTTCCCGTCAATGACGCGCTTGTATACACAAGGCTCATCAACATTCTCCTCAAAATCATAAGACTTGATTGTGGTATCAAATCTTATATTTCTAGATCGAGATGCCTGCTTAAGTCCATAAATGGATACTCTCATAAAGTCCATAAATGGATACTCTCATAAAGTCCATAGTTGTATCATATAGATACTCTCATAAAGATTGTCATTCAAGAATGTAGTCTTGACGTCCATTTGCCCAATTTCATAGTCATAATATGCGGAAATGGATAGAAGAGTGTGGATAGATTTGAGCATGGCTACTGGCGAGAAAGTTTCCTCATAGTCAACTCCCTTTTTCTGAGTATAACCTTTGGCCACTAGCCTAGCCTTGAAGATCTATACCTTCCCATCTGCTCCCCTCTTCCTCTTGTAGATCCACTTGCAACCTATAGGTTTCACCCCTATCAGGTTGGTCTATAAGTTCCCAGACAGAGTTGGAGTACATAGACAATTCCTCTTTATCAGAATCATCCATTACACTACGATAGGTCAATGGATCATCTATATCATCGCTAGATACGACAACTTGTGCCTCTCCAACTCCAAGATAGCGATCAGGTTGTCGTACAGCCCTCCCACTATGTCTAGGTGATAAATCATTCTGATGAGCTTACATCTGACGCTCAGATGTTGATGATGGTGTGCTGGTCGAACCAGTAAGTAACTCCTCGAGTAATACTTTACTTCGAGGTTTGAACTCTTTTATATAATCCTCTTCTAGAAACGTAGCATTCGTCGATACAAACACTTTGTTATCATCAGGACTATAAAAGAATCCACCCCTAGTCTCCTTAGGATAGCCTGCAAATAGGCACACCTGAGAATGTGGCTCCAACTTTGTAGTCTTATTCTTCAGCACATCTGCTGGACACCCCATATGCGAAAATATCGTAAACTAGTGATGGGTGGTAAATGTATCACTATTTCCCACTCATTTGACCTAATATTTTGTATAGGTTCTTGCGTTTTGTGAATATTTTGATGTGTTTTATGTTATTTTGTAGATAAATAAAGTTTCAGGACTCTCTTGAGGTGATTCGGGCCAAAACAGTGAAAAACGGAGAAAAAGGCATTTTCGTAATTTTACGCGTCGCGACGCGCAAGCCTTTGGAGTCACGATGCCTAACTTGCGCCGATCCATGCTAACGTGCACCGGGTCCACAAGTCAGAATCTATGAAGTTTGACTTTGCTAATGTGCGCTGTGCCATGTGTCACCATCACAGCCGATCTGGTAACATGCGCCATGCCACGTGTCATCATCCTACGGTGCCGACAATCGCCATCACCACGTGTCAGCCACGTCATCATCCACATCACCAGTTGACCAAGTCAACATGCCACGTCACTGCCATGTCATCATCAGCCAATCACGAAGTGCCACGTGTCACAATTCTATGGTGCCGACAATCCCTTTCGCCACGTGTGGCCACGTCAGCACCACGTTAGCGCCATGTCACTGCCACGTCAGCACAATTATTGAATTAATTATCCATAATTGCCACGTCAGCAGATAAGAATCTGAATCGGCCAATCAGAGAGCGATACATCATCGCGTAGCGACGCAAGAACAAACTTGGCGTCGCGACGCGGGGAGCTTATTGAGGCCTATAAATAGAGCTCGAAATTTCAGTTTCAGATGTACCTTCCTCTCTGAATTCTCTGATGTAAATAGAGTTTTCTATCTAGTTTCTTTTAAATTTTAGTTTTGTAATTAATTTTAATTATGTTCTGTAATAATAGTAATTTACTTTTTTTTTTACTTTTACAGTTTTTACTATTCAACATGAGGAGGTAACTTCCCCCTGCTAGGGTGAAAGGTAATTCTTTTACTATTGCTATTTAGATTAATCTCCCTTAAATATAATATATTCACTATTTAAAATTTGACTTAATGAGGATACCGCTATATTGGTCGGTTGGTAATTCATTTTAATATGGTTTAAACCTGACTAAGCAAGGATACTGACTGGTGCTTACACACGCGTATAACGCAAGCGCACGTATCGTTCAAGTAGTATAAAAATTATCGATCCCACGAGGACTTAATATCTAATCTATTAATTTTATGAGGTCAAATGATTACTAGTATCTAACAGGTTGTTTGATTGATTTGAAAATGTGACGATTCTAAATTTAAGAACAAGTAAATAAAATTGTTCGAAAGTAGGTTTAAGAAAATTCAATATTAAAAACTATCTAGGGTTGTGAATCTTTCCAATATTATTTAAAGATGAAGTGGTTATCTTATAGCTGGGTAATATATTGATTTATTAACCTGGACCACTAAATTATGTAAAAGCCTCTTCCGATGGTCAACTAAAAATATCTAGTTTAATCCAATTGAACCATATGTTTATGTCAACCAAATTACCTGAATTCATTAAGATTAAGTTCCAATTATGGCTACCCCCGCCCGACAGGTATATTCCTATCCTGTAAGGAAATCTATTAAAGGGTTATCTATCCTCAAGGAAGATCGTGGGCTATTGAGTCTAAGGTCTTAAACTTAAAATCCTTATGTCTAGTTCATTTTAAGTTTACCAGTTCAATTTTATTAATGGCCAGTTAATGAAAAAACATTAAGATTAAGACTCAATAAATAAATCTTTATATTACCCAAACTATAATTTAACCCCTCATAAATCGGTGATATTGGAATTCATCACAACCCCAGATATCTAACTTAGTTACGACACATAACTAGGGTTAATAAAAACTTAAAAGTAAAAGACATAAAGTAAAAATGCTGAAAAGTAATTACGGTAAAGTAAAAGCTGAAAAGTAAATTGTAATAAAATAAAATGCTAAGGTAAAATGAATTATTTTTACTACTACTAATTTAGATATCTCCCATAATATAATATATAAACTTGTGATAACATTACCAACCAGCCACAAAGGCGGTAACCTGATTAAGTCAAATTAAGTCCAACCAGCCATTAAGGCGGTAAAAAGATTTGTCCATGAACCTGCCATATAGGCGGTAAGAAAGTTTAATTACCAACCGACCAATCTGGCGGTATCCTTTATTAGTCAGGTTTAAACACGATTAAAATGAATTACCAACCGACCAATATAGCGGTATCCTTTTTAAGTCAAATTTTAAATAATGAATATATTATATTTAAGGGAGATTAATCTAAATAGCTATAGTAAAAGAATTACCTTTCACCATAGCAGGGGGAAGTTACCTCCCCATTGTGAATAGTAAAAACTGTAAAAATAAAGAAAGTAAATTACTATTATTACATAACGTAATTAAAATTAATTACAAAACTTAAATTAAAAGAAACTAGAGAGAGAAACTCTCTATTTACATCAAAGAAGTGAGAGAGAATGGTACAACTGAAACTGAAATCTCGAGCTCAATTTATAGGCCTCGGTGGGCTCTGGGCGTCGCGACGCCAAGGCCTTTGGCGTCGCTACGCCAGCTTCTTTTGGACGTGGCATGCTGAGGTGATGACAAGTGGTTATTCTGGATAAGATGATAAGGTGACACGTGGCAAGGTGGTTGGAGCTCAATTATTGTGACACGTGGCGGCTTCTGATTGGTCGGTTTAGATTCTTATCCATCACGTGTCAGATAAGGATAAGTCAGTCAATAATTGATGCTGACATGGCGCTGACGTGGCGACATGTGGCAATTTGACTGTCACCATAGAATCGCGACACGTGGCACGCTGTGATTGGTTGATGATGACGTGGCAGCCACGTGGCACTTTGACTTGGTCAATAGGTGATGTGGATAATGACGTGGCAATGACGTGGAGTGACACGTGACGACACGTGGCGATGGCGACTGTTGGCATCGTAGGATGATGACACGTGGCACGTCGCACGTTAGTAGATCGGTTGTGATGGTGACACGTGGCACGAGGCACGTTAGCAAAGTCAAATTTTCTCAAATTCTGATTATGGGCCCGGCGCATGTTAGGTGTCGCGACGCAGAAGGCTTGCGCGTCGCGACACGGCCAAATTACAAAAATACCTTTTTTCCAATTTTCATTGTTTTGGCCCAAATCACCTCCAGAGTGTCCTGAAACTTTATTTATCTACAAAATAACACAAAACACATCAAAATATTCACAAGACTTAAGAAACTATATAAAATATTAGGTTAAATTAGTGGGAAATAGTGATATAATTACCACTCATCACACCCCCAAACCTAACATTTTGCTAGTCCTCGAGCAAAACACAGAATAAAATAACATAATAAAATTTAAATATGCCACTTTCGTAGGGATCACGGTTGCATTTAGCGTATGCAACAAGCCTTTAAACCCCTATGTGTCCCTAGTGGACGAGTTGTAGTCTCGTGAGGGTTTACAGCAATGATACCCACAAACATTTTACAAAAGTAAAAATGTAGTGAAACTAATGCACACAAAAGCAAAAAGACAAGCGAAAAGAAAATAAAGAAGTTAGTGACTAATCAGGTGAAATTTATACTCCAAGTTACTAGTTGTTTTGTTTCTTTCTAAGTTACCGAATAAGTAAATTCTCCGATCATTTTTACCATTCTCCAAATACACAGCCAACAAAATATTAAACAACTCATTTTTTCCCACAATAGTCATAAGTGCAGTTGATAAGAGAGTAATATTTTTGTCCTAAAGTTTTATCGGAATTCACACCTTTTTGTAGCAATGGAATAATTTTTCTCATTTTTCTGATTTTTTCTTTGATTTTTGATTTTATCTTTTATTTATACACAATATCTTCCGTCTATGTAGCGAGCTTTGGGTCGGTGGCTCCCAAACCAGTTGGCTTTATGGCACCAGGTGTTAAGACACCCCTACGGACTTAATTACTCAGACTTCAGATATATATATTTTTGCAGCATCTTTGATCCATGTAGCGAGCTTTGGGCTAGTGACTCCCAAACCAGTTGGCTTTAGGGCACTAGGTGTTAAAACACCCTTACAGACTTAATAACTCGGATCTCAGATGTTTTTTTTTCTCCATTGTTTTTTGAGATGCTTCCTCCAATAAACTAGAGCACTGAATATTACAAACTTTTCAATTTTAGCTCATGTCCGTATGTTACTACTTGCATGTTGATAATACCTGCCAACTGAGCATATGAAGATCCATTTTAGTCAATTTTATGGAGAATTTACAAATTAAATAATTCAAAATGAAATAAACAAAAATTAACTTGTTCCGAAATAGGTTTGAGATACGTCTCAGGAGTGGAAACTCCTTACTCAACTATCTCTTACCAATTTCACCTTTTTAGACAAAATAAAACACAAAACACAAAATATTTTTGTAATTTTTGAAAAAATTTCAATTTTTTTTTATTTTTCGAAAAATTTTGAACTAAAAATAAAAACAACACACAACTAAAAAGAAGATACTAATTAACTAATTTCCTCCCCCAAACCTAAATGAGACATTGTCCCCAATGTCTTAAACAGTAAAAGAGAGTTAAGAAGGTCGTACCTGGTTAGCTGAAATTCTACAGGAAATTAAAGGTTAAGATCCAGATTAATTCGACGCCTCTTACCACGATCGTCCTCGGACCAATTTATCTTTGAAATGATAGGGTCAACTTGTGGTTCATAGGCTAAGAGTTGATCTATTAGATCTGGAACAGTTCTGGCAGTAAAGAGGAGTTCTTTCATAGGTTTTGACACGAACCCATTTCTCCGAGCATCATCAAGAAACACACAAAGAAAATCATAAAACCCATCAACGTTAAACAACCCAATTGGTTTCTGGTGTATGTTCAGGGTTCGCCCAAGATAGCACTATAAAAATTTCCTCCAATGTGCCCAAGCTACCTGGCAAAGCAATAAAAGCATCAGCACGGTTAATCATTTCTACCAGTCGTTCAGACATACCTGGCACGATCAGTTCCTCTCCTCGTTTGATGTTCAATAAGATTTTCCTCCGCCAAGGTTTTTGGGATGATTCCCAAAACGTGACTGCCTCCTTCCTGTACGGCCTTTGAAACGATCCTTATAAGTCCAAGATTGCCTCCGCCATATACTAAGTGCATATTCCTTGCAGCTAAGACTCGACCCAATTCCTGTGATGCTTCTACGTATTATGGCTTAGTACCAACACTAGTACCGCAAAACACACAAATGTTTTCAACTCGTCTTCTTGAAGTGGCTTCCATTTTTTTTACTATGGATGTCTTCAAAAGTGCAATGATGAGTTGAATTTATAATACCTGAAAAGGGTGAGTAAAATAATAGCACTAGTACCTGCCAAATGACAATTATTAGTTAAACAGTAAAATAAATCGTGATAGTCAAAAGGTCTGGATCCTATAAGAGAAAAAGAAAACAACAAAACAATCACAATTATCAGGAAAAGACAAAGAGTATAAATTTTACAAGAAAAGTAAGCGGCTTGATTGACGTCTATGCGTCAGGGACAAGCTTCCCATCCAATTTTCTTATAAATTGGCAAACAAGGTCTTTTTGAGTCAGATTCCCGAGACTTAACTGTTGTCTTTCCTTTTGGAATTGTGCGTATAACACACGAATCTCGTGATACACACATCCACTGGGATGCGTCTCAAGAATTTTAGATATGTCATCCAAAGACTCCTTACTCAAGCCATCCCTAATGAAGTTAATCTTATCTTCGCGGTTATCAGACACCATTCCTAAAGAACGACAACAAGTATTACAAAACATACGAGCACATTTATAAAAAACGCACATTCTTTTGGCTCTTCTCTTTTTAGCATAGGTGCTCCTTCCTAAGCCATGCAGATGTGAAATAAAAGAGTCAGAAGACTCACCTGCCAATCGGACCCGTGCTTCAATAATCCAACGAATGTCAGTAGGAATACCTTTGATCATCAGTAGTCTCATCCGTTCCAAGCGAGCTTTGTAGACTTTCATCAGAGATTTTTGAGGGAGAGAGGAAATTGCTTGTGAAGTTTTGCAAGAACTTCCATCCTGAAATGTCTTAATCTGCAAAAATAAACACACAAAATAAAACACACACCAAATCACATATAATACACAAATTGCATGGGTTGCCTCCCTTCTAGCGCTAAGTTTAAAGTCATCAGCTAGACGTGACTTCTCAAACGTTAAGCTGGATCTGAAAGTGTGACACTTTCTTTTGGTCGCTCAAATGATTCTCCCCATTAGTGCTTAACACGCTTGTTTTTAACCTTGAAAGTTTTGTTGGAGTCAGGATCATGTATCTCAACGGCTCTGTCTGGTAAAACCTTGGTGATCACAAATGGACCTGACCACCGTGATTTTTAGCTTCCATGGGAAGAATTTCACCCTTGATTTGTTTAACGTAGACCTTCTGCCCTGGTTCCAATTGTATGCGCACTAACTTCTCATTATGTCTTTTCCTTGCCTTTTCCTTGTACAATTTGGCATCCTCAAAAGGCTGTATGTGAATTCCTCCAATTCGTTGAGCTGGTGGAACTTTTTCTCTTCTGTTGCTCGTAGTGCAAGAATAAGCTTCTTTAGTACGCATTGCCGCTTTATCTTCAGGCTCCACAGTAATTGACATGCTTTAAGTTGTCAGTAGAACTTGTCTTTCATCAGAGTTCTGATCGGTACTATGTATCACATCAAGTCTGAAACATTCCTCATTCTTTTCATCATCTGGGAAATTCATGGCCTTGAAAACATTGAATGTTACTTCTTGGTCTTGTACCCTCATGGTTAGTTCTCATTTTTGTACATCAATAATGGTTCGACCTGTAGCGAAGAATGGTCTCCCGTGAGGATGATTGGCACGTCTGCGTCTTCCTCCATATCAAGGACAATAAAATCTGCTGGGAAAATGATTTGTCAACCTTGACCAGCACATCCTCAACTAAGCCTCTTGGAAATACGAGCGTTCTATCAGCAAGTTGTAGTGAGACTGAAGTGGGCATTGTTTCTCCAATCTGTAATTTCCTGAAAATAGAAAAAGGCATCAAGTTAACACTCGCACCTAGATCACACAGAGCCTTACCGAAGTCATGTTCTCCTATGGTGTAAGGAACAGTGAAACGCCACCAGGATCTTTCAACTTTGGAGGAAGTTTTCTCTGAATGATGGCGCTACATTCTTCTGATAATGCTACTGTCTCATAATCTCCCAATCTCCGCTTTCGTGAAAGAATGTCTTTCATAAATTTGGCATAGCTGGGCATTTGTTCCAACACTTTTGCAAATGGAATGTTGATATGCAGCTTTTTGAAAACCTCCAAGAATCAAGCAAATTGATTGTCCAGTTTTTTTTTTCTGAAGACGCTGAGGAAAAGGTGGATGTGGAGTGATCTGTTCTTTTTCCCTGGCTTCTTTTTCCTCCATCTGTTGCTTTGTTTCTTTTGGAACTTCCTCAGCAGTTGTTTTGGCTCCAACATCTTTATTGATTTCAGTACCGCTTTTTAATATGATGGCCTGACATTGCTCATTCCCCATGTTTCTTGGATTTGGCTCTGTGTTGCTAGGAAGGGTATCTAGTGGTCTGTAACTCTGAGCATTGGCTGGTTGTCCCATTTGATTCTCCAGTGCTTTAATAGAAGCCGATTGACTTTGAATTAATGCTGTTTGGGATTGAAACATAGCATCATATCTTACTGCTTGAGAGTCGTGTTTTGCTTCTATTTTTTTAAAGTGGATCAACACTTCTGTTATTCCTGATTCATTTGTCTGTTCCTGGCCTTTGTTCTGTTGTTGGAATCCGGGTGGTGGGTTGTTCATTTGCCCTGAATTGTTGCTCCATGCGAAATTGGGATGATTCCTCCACCCTGGGTTGTAGTGTTGGAATATGGATTGTTCCCCTGTCTGTTGAAATTGTTGACATAATTCACCGTTTCTTTATTTGGCTGAAAGATTCTGACTCAGGTGCTCCTCCAAATGGTGAACTTGTGGATCCACCATTAACTTAATGTTAATAGTTTCTAGATTTTTGCAAATCACATCCACTTAGAATTCAGTGTTGTGTTGGCTCCAACTTCATAAATTCCTGCAATTCTTTGGATCATACTCCTTTCTGTTGGCCACAAGGAATTGTTGTTGGCCATTTCTTCAATTAAGTCTCAGGCTTGATATTCTCCTTTTTCCATTAAAGCTCCTCCAGCAGCAGCATCAATTGTGGTTCTCATTATTCCATAAAGTCCGTTGTAGAAGGTTTGGACTTGTAGCCACTTTGCGATCTCATGATGAGGACATTTCCGGAGTAAATCTTTGAATCTTTCCCAAGCTTCGCAAATGGATTCTGAATCTTGTTGCACGAAGGATGTGATGTCATTCTCAACTTTGCAGTTCTGGCTGGTGAAAAGTACTTTGCAAGGAATTTGGTGGCTAGTATTCCAAGTTGTGATGGAACCTGCTGGTAACGAATGTAGCCAAGCTTAGCTCTGTCTTTCAGGGAATATGGAAAAACCCGCAGTCTCATTGCTTCTTCAGCTACTTGGTTGTAATTGAAAGTACCGCAAACTTCAGGAAGTTGCTGATATGGGAATAGGATCTTCAGTTGCATTTCCCCCAAACTGTACTGACTGCTGAATCATCTGGATGTATGTTTTGATGTCACACGCATTTGCTGGTAAATGAGGAAGTACAATATAAGAAATGAAGCCGTCGACCACCGGAATGGTTCTGTCTCGAATGGGAATCGGTGGTGCAACGTCCAAAGGTTCAGGTTCCATGTTGACTAAAGCTTCTTGGCCTTCTCGCCTTTCCCTTCTCAACTGTCTGATGGTTCTTCAATTTCTGGTCACGCGGTCGGAGTTTAAGCTTCTGGTTCGTCTCTTGTAGTTTCTGAGAACCTGAAACACAAGAAAACAAAAACAATAAGTAAAAAAGAAATTAGATACAAGTAATATCTAACCCCAAAACTAATAGTGAAAGATAATTAAGTCCCCGGCAACGGCGCCAAAAACTTGATCGGTACTTACACACGCGTATAACGCAAGCGCACGTATCGTTCAAGTAGTATAAAAAGTATCGATCCCACGAGGACTTCATATCTAATCTATTAATTTTATGAGGTCAAATGATTACTAGTATCTAACAGGTTGTTGATTGATTTGAAAAGGTGACGATTCTAATTTAAAAACAAGTAAATAAAATTGTACGAAAGTAGGTTTAAGAAAATTCAATATAAAACTATCTAGGGTTGTGAATCTTTCCAATATTATTTAAAGATGAAGTGGTTATCTTATAGTTGGGTAATATATTGATTTATTAACCTGGACCACTAAATTATGTAAAAGACTCTCCGATGGTCAATACAAAATCTAGTTTAATCCAATTGAACCATATGTCTATGTCAACCAAATTACCTGAATTCATTAAGATTAAGTTCCAATTATGGCTACCCCCGCCCGACAGGTATATTCCTATCCTGTAAGGAAATCTATTAAAGGGTTATCTATCCTCAAGGAAGCGTGGGCTATTGAGTCTACGGTCTTAAACTTAAAATCCCTATGTCTAGTTCATTTTAAGTTTACCAGTTCAATTTTTATAATGGCCAGTTAATGAAAAAGCATTAAGATTAAGACTCTATAAATAAATTTATATTACCCAAACTATAATTTAACCCCTTATAAACCGGTGATATTGGAATTCATCACAACCCCAGATATCTAACTTAGTTACGACACATAACTAGGGTTAATAAAAACTAAAAGTAAAAGACATAAGTAAAAATGCCTGAAAAGTAATTACGGTAAAGTAAAAGCTGAAAAGTAAATTGCAATAAAATAAAATGCTAAGGTAAAAGGAATTTTTTTTACTACTACTAATTTAGATATCTCCCATAATATAATATATAAACTTGTGATAACATTACCAACCAGCCATATAGGCGGTAACCTGATTAAGTCAAATTAATTCCAACCAGCCATTAAGGCGGTAAAAAGATTTGTCCATGAACCTGCCATATAGGCGGTAAGAAAGTTTAATTACCAACCGACCAATCTGGCGGTATCCTTTATTAGTCAGGTTTAAACCAGATTAAAATGAATTACCAACCGACCAATATAGCGGTATCATTTTTAAGTCAAATTTTAAATAGTGAATATATTATATTTAAGGGAGATTAAATCTAAATAGCTATAGTAAAATAATTACCTTTCACCCTAGCAGGGGGAAGTTACCTCCTCATGGTGAATAGTAAAAAATGTAAAATAAAGAAAGTAAATTACTATTATTACAGAATGTAATTAAAATTAATTACAAAACTTAAATTAAAAGAAACTAGAGAGAGAAACTCCATATTTACATCAAAGAAGTGAGAGAGAATGGTACAACTGAAACTGAAATCTCGAGCACAATTTATAGGCCTTGGTGGGCTCTGGGCGTCACGACGCCAAGGCCTTTGGCGTCGCTACGCCAGCTTCTTTTGGACGTGTCATGCTGAGGTGATGACAAGTGGCGATTCTGGATAAGGTGATAAGGTGACACGTGGCAAGGTGGTTGGAGCTCAATTATTGTGAGACGTGGCGGCTTCTGATTGGTCAGTTCAGATTCTTATCCGCCACGTGTCAGAAAAGGATAAGTCAGTCAATAATTGATGCTGACGTGGCGACGCGTGGTAATTTGACTGTCGGCACCATAGAATCGCGACACGTGGCACGCTGTGATTGGTTGATGATGACGTGGCAGCCACGTGGCACTTTGACTTGGTCAACATGTGATGTGGATAATGACGTGGCAATGACGTGGAGTGACACGTGGCGATGGCGACTGTTGGCACCGTAGGATGATGACACGTGGCACGGCGCACGTTAGCAGATCGGCTGTGATGGTGACACGTGTCACGGCACACGTTAGCAAAGTCAAATTTTCTCAAATTCTGATTTATGGGCCCGGCGCACGTTAGCACTGTTCGGCGCATGTTAGGTGTGGCGACGCAGAAGGCTTGCGCGTAGCGACGCGGCCAAATTACAAAAATGCCATTTTTTTCCAATTTTCACTGTTTTGGCCCAAATCACCTCCAGAGTGTCCTGAAACTTTATTTATCTACAAAATAACACAAAACACATCAAAATATTCACAAGACTCAGAAACTATAAAAAATATTAGGTTAAATGAGTGGGAAATAGTGATATAATTACCACTCATCAGATACCGCCAGATTGGTCGGTTGGTAATTAAATTTTCTTACCGCCTATATGGCAGGTTATTTTTGGTTTCGCCTTTATGGCTGGTTGGACTTAATTTGACTTAATCAGGTTACCGCCTATATGGCTGGTTGGTAAAATAATCACAAGTTAATATATTATATTAAGGGAGATATCTAAATTGTAGTAGTAAAAGTTGATCCTTTTACCTTAGCATTTTATTTTAATGGTAATATAGTTTTTCAGCTTTTACTTTACTGCAATACTTTTCAGCATTTTTACTTTATGTCTTTTACTTTTAAGTTTTTACTAGCCCTAGTTATGTGTTGTAAAACTAAGTTAGTTATCTGGGGTTGTGATGAATTCTAATATCACCGGTTTATAAGGGGTTATTTTATAGTTTGGGTAATTTAAAGGTTTACTTATTAAGTCTTAAGCTTAATGCGTCTTGTTAATTGGCCATTAATAAGATTGATCTGGTAAATCTAAAATAAACTTGACAAAGGAATTTTAGGTTTCAGCCTTAGACTTAATAGCCCACGATCTTCCTTGAGGATAGATAACCCTTTAATAGATTTCCTTACAGGATAGACATATACCTGTCGGGCGGAGGTAGCCATAATTGGAAATTCACTTAATGAATCCATGTAATTTGGTTGACATAGACATATGGTTCAATTAGGTTATATTGGGTATTTGCGTCTGACCATCGACAGAGGCTTTCATATAATTTAGTGTTCCAGGTTAGTAAACCGATTTATTACACAAACATTAAATAACCACTTCATCTTTGAAAGGATATTAGAAAGATTCACAACCCTAGATAGTTTCATAATATTGAATTTTCTTAAACCTACTTTCATGCAATTTTATTTATTTGTTTTTAAATTCAAATCATCACCATTTCAAATCAATCAATCAACTTGTTAGATACTAGTAATAATTTGACCTCATAAAATTAATAGATTAGGTATTAAGTCCTCGTGGGATCGATACTTTTTACACTACTTGAACGATACGTGCGCTTGCGTTATACGCGTGTGTAAGCACCGGTCAAGTTTTTGGCGCCGTTTCCGGGGACTTATTTATCTTTCACTATTAGTTTTGGGGTTAGATACGTTACTTGTATCTAATTTCTTTTACTTATTGTTTTTGTTTTCTTGTGTTTCAGGTTCTCAGAAACTACATGAGACGAACCAGAAGCTTTGAACTCCGACTGCTTGACCTAGAGATTGAAAGAACCATCAGACAGTTGAGAAAGGAAAGGCGAGAAGGCCAAGAAGTAATCATTAACATGGAACCTGAACCTTTGAACGTTGCACCACCGATTCCCATTTGGGACAGAACCATTCCGGAGGTTGACAGACTCATTTCTTGTATTATACTTCCTCCTTACCAGCAAATGTGGGTGACATCAAAACATGCATCCAGATGATTCACAGTCAATACAGTTTGGGGGAAATGTAACTGAAGATCCTAATGCCCACATCAGCAACTTCCTGGAAGTTTGCGGTACTTTCAATTACAACCGAGCAGCTAAAGAAGCAATGAGACTGTGGGTTTTTCCATATTCCCTGAAAGATAGAGCTAAAGCTTGGCTACATTCGTTACCAGCAGGTTCCATCACAACTTGGAACACTCTAGCCACCAAATTCCTTGCAAAGTACTTTCCACCAGCCATAACTGCAAAGTTGAGGAATGACATCACATTCTTCGTGCAACAAGATTCAGAATCCATTTGCGAAGCTTGGGAAAGATTCAAAGATTTACTTCGGAAATATCCTCATCATGAGATCGCAAAGTGGCTACAAGTGCAAACCTTCTACAATGGACTTTCTGGAATAATGAGAACCACAATTGATGCTGCTGCTGGAGGAGCTTTGATGGCAAAAGGAGAAGATCAGGCCTGGGACTTAATTGAAGAAATGGCCAACAACAATTCTTCATGGCCAACAGAAAGGAGCATGATCCAAAGAATTACAGGAATTTATGAAGTTTGAGCCAACACAGCTAGGGGTGTGCGCGGGTTGGATTGGGCGGGTAAAGGCCAATACTTCTATCCTATCCACCACTAGCGGGTTGGGAAAATTCTAATCCGCTACCAACCCACCAAAGTCTAAATCCAGCGGATTGGTTACAAATTTTGGCGGTTTCAACTCAGCGGGTTAGGCGGGTTGGCATTAACAATTTTTTTTTAATTATCACAAACTACAATTTGTTATTGATAATCTCAAAATATAACTAATGCACACAAAAAACTAAAGGAGATTTCATTGAATTGATGATGATTAGGGAATTGATGATTGATTAGATGTAAAAATTTATTAGGTGAATTGATTAACTTTAAATACTTAACAATTTCAACTATATATATATATATATATATATATATAATATATATATATATATATATTTATGTATGTAAATTATTAATTAAGCGGGCGGGTCGGGTTATAGCGGTTGGCAATTTTTCAATCCGTAACCTAATCCAATCCGCACTTTTGGGGATCTAACCCACCCAACTCAAACCACCTAACTTAATGACCCGTACATGGCGGGCGGTTCGGTTGCGGATTGGACGGGTCGGCGGGTTAAGCGGATATTTTACACACCCCTAAACACAGCACTGAATTCCAAGCTGGATGAGATTTGCAAAAATCTGGAAACTCTTAACATGAAAGTTAATGGTGGATCCACAAGTTCACCATATGGAGGAGCACCAGAACCAAACCAACTTGAAGAGACGGTGAATTATGTCAATAATTTCAACAGACTAGGGAACAATCCATATTCCAACACCTACAACCCAGGGTGGAGGAATCATCCCAATTTTTCATGGAGCAACAATTCAGGACAAAAGAAAAATTCACCACCTGGATTCCAACAGCAGAACTATCCACCACCAGGATTTCAACAACAGAACAAAGGCCAGGAACATGAAAAAGAACCAGAAATGAAAGAATGGATTGCAGAGATGTTCAAAAAGCAACGAGCAGCATATGATGCTATCTTTCAGAGCCAATCTGCTTCCATCAAAGCACTGTAGAATAAAATCGGACAACTGGCCAATGCTCAAAGTTACAGACCGCCAGGTAATCTTCCCAGCAACACATAACCCAATCCAAGGAACCGATGGAAGGAGCAATGTCAAGCCATCACCTTGAAAAGTGGTACTGAAATCAACAAAGATGTTGGAATCAAGGCAACAATTGAGGAAGTTTCAAAAGAAACAAAGCAACAGATGGAGGAAAAAGAAGCAAAGGAAAAAGAAAAAGATCAGATCACTCCACCTCCACCTTTTCCACAGTGACTTCAGAAAAACAAACTGGACAAGCAGTTTGCTCGATTCCTGGAGGTAAAAAAAAAGCTTCACATCAACATTCCATTTGCAGAAGCCTTGGAAGAAATGCCCAGCTATGTAAAATTCATGAAAGACATTCTTTCACGAAAACGGAGATTGGGAGATTACGAGACAGTAGCATTAACTGAAGAATGCAGTGCCATCATTCAAAGGAAACTTCCCCCAAAATTGAAAGATCCTGGCAGTTTCACTGTCCCATGCACCATTGGAGAACACTATATTGGTAAGGATTTATGTGACTTAGGTGCAAGTGTTAATTTGATGCCTTTTTCTATTTACAGGAAACTACAAATTGGAGAAGCAATGCCTACCTCAATCTCATTACAACTTGCTGATCGAACGCTCGCATTTCTAATAGGTGTTGTTGAAGATGTGCTGGTCAAAGTCGACAAACTCATTCTTCCAGCAGATTTCATTATCCTTGACATGGAAGAAGACAAAGATGTATATATCATCCTTGGAAGACCATTCTTGGCGACAAGACGAATTGTGATTGATGTACAAAAATGAGAACTAACTATGAAAGTGTAGGACCAAGAAGTTACCTTCAATGTTTTCAAAACCATGAAATTCCCCAGTGATGAAAAGGAAGAAGAATGCTTCAGAATTGATGTTGTTGATAGTATCGTTCAGGATACTGATACAACTCCCACGGACAAACTTGAAGCTTGCATCACCAACATGACTGACAACGAGCTAGATGCTAAAATCTTGGAATGTATCAACTACCTTGACAAACCATTCCGATTCAAATCAACACCACAAGTTGAAAGCTTGGAACTGCCAAAGAAAGATCGAATCAACCCTTCGATTGAAGAACCACCACAGCTGGAGCTGAAGTTACTTCCGAGCCATATCAGGTATGCATTTCTTGGAAACTCTTCTGAATTACCTATTATTATTTCTTTTTACTAACATTGGAGCAGGAAGAAAAATTGCTTAGAGTATTACGAGAGCACAAAAAGGCCATTGGCTGAACTATAGCAGACATTCGAGGCATTAGTCCATCATTTTGTATGCACAAGATTCTGATGAATGATGAGTAAAAACCCACAGTGGAGCATCAACGGAGACTCAATCCAATCATGAAGGAGGTCGTGAAGAAAGAAATCATCAATGGTTGGATGCTGTCATCATTTACCCCATCTCAGACAGTAGTTGGGTAAGTCCTATGCAGTGTGTGCCGAAGAAATGAGGAATTACTGTTGTCACAAATGAAAAGAACGAGCTGATTCCAACCAGAACTGTGACTAGATGGAGAGTATGCATGGACTACCGAAAGTTGAACAAAGCAACACGAAATGACCATTTTCCGCTACCATTCATTGACCAGATGTTAGACAGACTGGCGGGACATGAGTTCTATTGCTTTCTGGACGGATATTCAGGATACAATCAGATTGCCATTGCCCCAGAAGATTAGAAGAAAACCACATTTACATGTCCTTATGGTACTTTTGCTTTTCGCAGAATGCCATTTGGATTATGTAATGCCCCCGCTACATTTCAGCGTTGCATGATGGCCATATTCTCAGACATGCTGGAGCAGAGTATGGAGGTTTTTATGGATGAATTTTCTGTGTTTGGAGATTCTTTTGACCACTGCTTGTAAAATTTGGAACAGGTATTACAAAGATGCGAAGATACAACCCTGATACTCAACTGAAAAAATGCCACTTCATGGTGTATGAAGGCATTGTTCTTGGAAACCGGATCTCACAAAAAGGAATCGAGGTAGACAAAGCAAAGATTGAAACAATTGAAAAACTACCTCCACCGACATCAGTCAAAAGGATTCGGAGTTTTCTTGGACATGCAGGTTTTTACAGGAGATTTATCAAAGACTTTTCTAAGATTGCTAAACCTCTTCGCAATCTTATGGAGAAGGATGTGCCTTTCAACTTCACCAAAGAATGCCATGAAGCTTTTGAGATCTTAAAACAAAAGCTGATTTCTGCGCCCATCATTGTAGCACCAGACTGGACCCTTCCATTTGAAGTAATGTGTGATGCTAGTGATTTTGTTGTAGGTGCAGTTTTGGGACAACGCAAAGCAAAGATTTTCCACACCATCTACTACTCCAGGAGAACTTTGAATGAATCTCAACTCAACTACACAACCACTGAAAAGGAGTTGCTCGCAGTTGTGTACGCTTTTGATAAATTTTGCTCCTATATTCTGGGTCCCAAAGTGGAGGTCTACACAGATCATTCAGCAATCAAATATCTGATCACGAAGAAAGATTCCAAACCCAGATTGATCCGTTGGATACTTCTTCTGCAAGAATTTTACGTGGAGATTCGAGACAGGAAAGAGACAAAAAACCAGGTGTCAGATCACTTATCGAGGCTCGAGAGTGGAGAAACAGCTGGCAAAGAACTATCAATCAAAGAAACTTTTCCAGATGAACAGCTGTTCGCCATGAAACAGCAAGATGCCCCTTGATATGCTGACTATGTCAACTATATTGTGTCAGGAAAATGGCCGTTGGAATGGACAATTCAGCAACAGAAGAAATTCTTCAAAGAAGTCAAGCATTATGTCTGGGATGAGCCATACCTGTTCAAATGGTGTGCTGATCAATTATTGAGACGGTGTGTTCCACATGAGGAGGTCAACAGTGTTTTGTAACATTGTCATTCATCACCATATGGCGGACACTTCAGCGAAAATAAAACTGCAGCCAAAGTCCTACAATCCGGTTTGTTCTGGCCCACTCTTTTTAAAGATGCTTATCTTTTTGCTCTTCAATGTGACAGGGGCCAGAGAATGGGGAATATTTCGAGGAGAAATGAAGGACCGTTGCAAAACATTCTGGAAGTGGAGATATTCGATGTGTGGGGTATAGATTTCATGGGACCCTTTGTTCCATCATTTAGAAACTTGTACATCCTGGTTGCTTTAGACTACGTCTCCAAATAGGTTGAAGCAATTGCACTACCATCCAATGATTCAAAAGTGGTGATCAAATTCCTGAAAAAGAACATTTTCACTCGGTTTGGAACACCTCGGGCAATTATCAGTGATGGTGGCTCACATTTCTGAAATAGATACTTTGATGCACTCCTATCCAAATACGGAGTTACTCACAAGGTTGCAACTGCTTATCATCCACAGTCAAATGGGCAGGTTGAAGTTTCAAACAGGGAAATCAAAAGAATCTTGGAGAGAACTATTGGATCAACAAGGAGGGACTGTCAACAAAACTGGATGACGCATTATGGGCCTATTAGACAGCTTACAAGACACCCATTGGAGAGAAACGACTTCACCAACTCAACGAATTGGAGGAATTTCGCTTACAGGCTTATGAGAATGCTAGATTGTACAAAGAAAAGACCAAGAAATGGTATGATCGAAAAATAGTGCACAGACAGTTGGAACCAAGGCAGCAAGTGTTGTTGTACAATTCACGATTGAAACTTTTCCCTGGAAAGTTGAAATCAAGGTGGTCAGGTCCATTTGTGATCACTCAGGTTTTACCATATGGAGCTGTTGAGTTACTGGATCCCAACACCAACGAAACATTCAAGGTTAAAAGTCAGCATGTCAAGCACTACTGGGGAGAATCATTTGAGCTACAAAAAGAAAGTGTAATACTTTCAGATCCAGCCTAACATTCGAGAAGTCACGTCTAGCTGACGACTTTAAACTTAGCGCTACCAGAGAGGCAACCCATGCAATTTGTGTATATATTGTGATTTGGTGTGATTTAATTTTGTGTGTTTAGTTTTTGCAGATTAAGACATTTCAGGATGGAAGAAATTCTCGCAAATCTTCACAAGCAATTTCCTTCTCTCCCTCAAAACTCTCTGATGAAAGTCTACAAAGCTCGCTTAGAACGAATGAGACTACTGATGATCCATGATATTCCTAATGACATTCGTTGGATAATCGAAGCACGGGTCCGATTAGCAGAGTAAAACATGGAAGCCACTTCAAGAAGACGAGTTGAAAACATATGTGTGTTTTGCGGTACTAGTGTTGGTGTTAAACCACAATACGTAGAGGCAGCACAAGAATTAGGTCGATTTTTAGCTGCAAGGAATATGCACTTAGTATATGGCGGAGGCAATCTTGGACTAATGGGGATCGTTTCAAAGGCCGTATAGGAATGAGGCAGTCACGTTTTGGGAATCATCCCAAAACCTTTGGCAGAGGCAAATCTTATTGAACCATCAAACGGAGAAGAGTTAATCGTGCCAGGTATGTCTGAACGACTGGTAGAAAAGATTAACCGTGCTGATGCTTTTATTGCTTTACCAAGAGGCTTGGGTACATTGGAGGAAATTTTTACAGTGTTATCTTGGGCGAACCTGAACATACACCAGAAATCGATTGGACTGTACAACGTTGAAGGATTTTATGATTTTCTTTGTGTGTTTCTTGATGATGCCCGGAGAAATGGGTTCGTGTCAAAACCTTTAAAAGAACTCCTCTTCACTGCCAGAACTGCTCCAGATCTAATTGACCAAATCTTAGCCTATGAACCACAAATTGACCCTATCCTTTCAAAGATAAATTGGTTTGAGGATGATCGTGGTAAGAGGCGTCGAATTAATCTAGATCTTAACCTTTAACTTTTCGTGTAGAATTTTAGCTAACCAGATACTATCTTCTAAACATTTCTTATACTGTTTAAGACATTGAGGACAATGTCTCATTTAGGTTGGGGGGAGGAAATTAGTTGATCAGTATCTTGTTTTTAGTGGTGTGTTGTTTTTATTTTTTAGTCCAAAATTTTTCGAAAAATACAAAAAAAATTGAAAATTGTTCAAAAATTACAAAAGAAATTTGCGTTTTTTGTTTTTATTTTGACTGAAAAGGTGAAATTTGTGAGAGATAGTTGTGTAAGGAGTTCCCATTCTTGAGAAGTATCTCAAACCTATTTCGGAACAAGTTAATTTTTGTTTATTTCCTTTTGAATTATTTAATTTGTAAATTCTCCATAAAATTGACTAAAATGGATCTTCATATGCTCAGTTGGCAGGTATTATCAACATGCACAGTAATATACGGACATTAGTTATAATTGAAAAGTTTGTAATATTCAGTGCTCTAGTTTAATTGGAGGAAGGATCTCAAAAAGTGATGGAGTAAAAAAAAAAACATATGAGATCTGAGTTATTAAGTTTGTAAGGGTGCTTTAACACCTAGTGCCCTAAAACCAACTGGTTTGGGAGTCACTGGCCCAAAGCTCGCTACATGGATCAAAGATGCTGCAAAAATATATATATATATGAAGTTTGAGTAATTAAGTCCGTAGGGGTGTCTTAACACCTGGTGCCCTGAAGCCAACTGTTTGGGAGCCACCGACCCAACACTCGCTACATAGATGGAAGATATTGTATATAAATAAAAAAAATCAAAAATCAAAGAAAAAATTCAGAAAAATCAGAAAAATTATTCCATTGCTACAAAAAGGTGTGAATTCTGATAAAAAATTTAGGACACAAATATTACTCTCTTATCAACTGCACTTGTGACTGTTGTGGGCAAAAATGAGTTGTTTAATAATTTGTTGGCTGTGTATATGGAGAATGATAAATATAATTGGAGAATTTACTTATTCAGTAATTTAGAAAGAAAGAAAACAACAAGTAACTTGTAGTAGAAGTTTCACCTGATTAGTCACTAACTTCTTTATTCTATTTTCTCTTGTCTTTTTGCTTTTGTGTGCATAATTTCAGTACCTTTTTTTACTTTTGTAAAATGTTTGTGGGTATCATTGCTGTAAACCCTCACGAGACTACAACTCGTCCACTAGGGACACCTAGGGGTTTAAAGGCTTGTTGCATACGGTAAATGCAACCGTGATCCCTACGAAAGTGGCTTAGTTAAATTTTATTTTAAAGATGTTTATATTATTTTATTTTGTGTTTTGCTCGAGGACGTGCAAAATGTTAGGTTTAGGGGTGTGATGAGTGGTAAATGTATCACTATTTCCCACTCATTTGACCTAATATTTTGTATAGTTTCTTGAGTTTTGTGAATATTTTGATGTGTTTTGTGTTATTTTGTAGATAAATAAAGTTTCAGGACTCTCTGAAGGTGATTTGGGGCCAAAACAGTGAAAAACGGACAAAAGGGCATTTTCATAATTTTGCGTGTTGCGACGCGCTAGCCTTTGGTGTCGCGACGCCTAACGTGCGCCGATCCATGCTAACGTGCGCCAGGTCCACAAGTCAGAATCTATGAAGTTTGACTTTGCTAACGTGCGCTGTGCCACGTGTCACCATCACAGCCGATCTGATAACGTGCGACGTACCACGTGTCATCATCCTACGGTGCCGACAATCGCCATCGCCATGTGTCGCCACATGTCACTCCACATGTCAGCCACGTCATCATCCACATCACCAGTTGACCAAGTCAACATGCCACGTCACTGCCACGTCATCATCAGCCAATCGCGAAGTGCCACGTGTCACAATTCTATGGTGCCGACAATCCCTTTCGCCACGTCAGCACCACATCAGCGCCACATCACTGCCACGTCAGCACAATTATTGAATTAATTATCCGCAATCGCTACGTCAGCAGATAAGAATCTGAACCGGCCAATAAGAGAGCGATACGTCATCGCGTAGCGACGCAATAACAAACTTAGCGTCGCGACGCGGGGAGCTTATTGAGGCCTATAAATAGAGCTCGAAATTTTTGTTTCAGATGTACCTTCCTCTATGAATTCTCTGATGTAAATAGGGAGTTTTCCATCTAGTTTCTTTTAAATTTTAGTTCTGTAATTAATTTTAATTACGTTCTGTAATAATAGTAATTTACTTTTTTTTACTTTTACAGTTTTTACTATTCAACATGAGGAGGTAACTTCCCTCTTCTATGGTGAAAGATAATTCTTTTACTATTGCTATTTAGATTAATCTCCCTTAAATATAATATATTCACTATTTAAAATTTGACTTAATGAGGATACCGCTATATTGGTCGGTTGGTAATTCATTTTAATCTGGTTTAAACCTGACTAAGCAAGGATACCGCCAGATTGGTCGGTTGGTAATTAAATTTTCTTACCGCCTATATCGCAGGTTTATTTTGGTTCCGCCTTTATGACTGGTTGGACTTAATTTGACTTAATCAGGTTACCGCCTATATGGCTGGTTGGTAAAATAATCACAAGTTAATATATTATATTAAGGGAGATATCTAAATTAATAGTAGTAAAAGTTGATCCTTTTACCTTAGCATTTTATTTTATTGTAATTTACTTTTCAGCATTTAGTTTACCGCAATTACTTTTCAGCATTTTTACTTTATGTCTTTTACTTTTAAGTTTTTACTAGCCCTAGTTATGTGTTGTAACTAAGTTAGTTATTTGGGGTTGTGATGAATTCTAATATCACCAGTTTATAATGGGTTATTTTATAGTTTGGGTAATTTAAAGGTTTAGTTATTAAGTCTTAAGCTTAATGCGTCTTGTTAATTGGCCATTAATAAGATTGATCTGGTAAATCTAAAATAAACTTGACAAAGGAATTTTAGGTTTCAGCCTTAGACTTAATAGCCCACGATCTTCCTTGAGGATAAATAACCCTTTAATAGATTTCCATACAGGATATACATATATATGTCGGGCGGAGGTAGCCATAATTGGAACTTAAACTTAATGAATCCAAGTAATTTGGTTGACATAGACATATGGTTCAATTAGGTTATACTGGGTATTTGCGTCTAACCATCAACAGAGGCTTTCGCATAATTTAGTGTTCCAGGTTAGTAAACCGATTTATTACTCAAACATGAAATAACCGCTTCATCTTTTAAAGGATATTAGAAAGATTCACAACCCTAGATAGTTTCCTAATATTGAATTTTCTTAAGCCTACTTTCATGCAATTTTATTTACTTGTTTTTAAATTGAAAATCATCACCATTTCAAATAAATCAATCAACCTGTTAGATACTAGTAATCATTTGACCTCATAAAATTAATAGATTAGGTATTAAGTCCTCGTGGGATCGATACTTTTTATACTACTTGAAATATACGTGCGCTTGCGTTATACGCGTGTGTAAGCACCGGTCAACTATTTTTACGACCATTCCACAACTCTAAGGGAGTCTTACGATAAGACTTAAATGGAACTATATTAAGGATATGCATTGCATTTTGCAGTGCATATCCCCCAAAACGAACTAGGTAGTGAGCTATAACTAAACATAGATCTTATCATGTCTAGTAGAGTCCGATTTCTCCTCTCTGCAACACCATTTTGCTGTGGTGTTCCATGTGCTGTGAGCTGGGATACTACCTCATGCTCAACAAAGAATTCCTAGAAATCTCTGTCAAGGTATTCTCCTCCACGATCTGATCGTAGAGTTTTGATTATTTTACCTAACTGGTTCTCAACCTCAGCACGATACTCTTTGAACTTTTCAAAAGTATCTGACTTATGCTGCATTAGGTAAACATACCCATATCTAGAATAATCATCAATGAATGTTATGAAATATTCATAACCACCTCGGGCTCTTACATTCATCGGTCAATAAATATCCGAATGTATTAGCTCAAGTGGTTGACTAACTCTTATACATTTTCCAGTAAAAATTCTCTTGGTCATTTTTCTTTCTAAACAGGATTCACATACTGGTAATTTTCTGAGCTTTAATTGGTTTAAGGCTCCGTTCTTTATTAATCTGTCTATCCGGTTGTAGGACACATAACTTGACAACGCATGTTGTTCTAGGCTCACGGCCTAGTGGGGAGTACGGAGTAGCCCACGGGGGACTAAACCGGAGAATAAAGGAGTCACCACCCGGTGTGAACCGGGAAAATGATTTAAGCCGCACTCACCCCTCGCAAGGGAAGATCTCAAACCGTTGGGTTCGGAATGGCTCTTACTTATGCCACTTGTAATGAAAAAATTTGTGCAATGATTTAACCGAATCTACATGACATATATGCTCAAGAACAACCTATATCTAGTTCGCATTCATAAAAATAAATCCTATGTCTAAGTTTGCATACTTTAAACGTAAGTCATTACAACGGAAAACATACAATATCACACAACGAACATGTTAAATCATCAAACGCAAAGAATAAATAAATAATCACTTAAACACAAACGTAAACCAAATTCCTAATGCGAGAAGCAAATCACTACATCATGCATAAAGAAATAACATAATCATGCTTTAAAATAAATAACATACTAGACCTAATCATGCTAAATAAATAAATAATCTACTAGACTAAATCATGCTAAATAAATAAATAATCTACTAGACTAAATCATGCTTGAATACAAGGTTGGATGAAATGAAATATTTTTGTCTCTCAAGTGGTATGTGGCATTGTATCCCGAGTGCAAACCGCAATACCGTCCATTCGGATTCGGCTACGGAATTTACGTCTGAGTTTCCATCCGATATACCACAAGAGAGAACAAATATTCCGTTCATCCGGAAATCACATCGTGCACCAATCCACAATACTCATGCGAAATAAAGTAATAAAATAAATAGAAAATAAAGGATAATAAATAAAAGGGGTGCCCTTAGGTCTAACCTCTTAAGTCGTCTCTCGGAAGCGCGTTACACGACTTTTGGAAGGGTTGATGCTGCGCAACTCCTCCGGTTCACTGGTTCAACATTTTCCTTCGCTGTTTCGCTGTTTGGGCTACTGTTTTACTCCGTTTTATGGCAGTTTCTGGTGCAGTTTTGGGGGTGAATTCTGGACTGTTTCAGGGCAGTTTTATAGGTGCAATGGGGGGCAGAACAGTGCAGTTCAGAGGGTTATTTTTGGTGGTTGCATGGGTGATTTTCAGGGACTTCTTCACGCTAATATAAGGGCTGTTCAGGGGGCTTTGGCGTGAAAGGTGGGCTGTTTGTGAAGAGTTATGGCGTGAAGCAGTGGGTTGTTGAATGAAGGGCTATGACTTGTTATTATTTATGAAGTGCCGAGTGTCAAGGGATGTGAGTGTTTGTTGAATCTGTGAGAGTGGCTGTTTTGAGAAGGGTTTGATGGGCAGTTTACGAGATGGGCTACATGATGAGTGAGGGTTTGTTGAATCTGTGAGAGTGGGCAGTGCGTGACTGTGAGTGGAGTGAAGGTGCAGCTGAGAGGAGTGAGAGGTGTGATATTTTGTGTTTGACGTCTCAGTTTTGTTATTTTGTTGTTTATGTGAGAGTCTAGTGAGGGCTGATGAAGGTGTGTATGGCGTGAGGGCAGTTGGCTTGGTACGTGAGGTTACTGGATGGAGGGGGGCTCTGTGCGGGAGGTTACTGGATGGAGAGAGGGCTTTGTGCGTGAGGTTAGGGTTGCTTGGTTAGTAACGTGGGTGGCTTGTGGTGTGAAGTTAGGTTTATTTTCTTTGTGTTTTTTCTGTGAATGAGCTAGGGGTTTAATGTGTTGGTGAAAGGTTATTTTTATAGGCTAATGGATGAGGGCTTTCCTTGTTGGAGAATGAGAAGGATTTGTGCATTAAATGGAATATCTTTTAAATTAGTATGTGATAAGGAAAATCTTTTAATTAGGGAAGTGATTTGATTTAATTTGATTTATTCTTTTTTAGTTAGGGATATGATTTGGTTTAATTAGGCAAGGGATCCATGGGATTTCTTTAATTTATGAAGGGGATTTGGCTTGATTTATGCATGTGTTTAATGTGTGTTTTGTTATTTAGGAAGGTGTATTGGGCGTGTGGCTTAAGTCTTTGGGCGTGTGGACTTGGTCCATTTAGTGGGCTTGGTGTGTGGCTTAGTGGTGTGCGGGCTTGGTGTGTGTCGTGCGGGCTTGGTGTGTGTCTTGCGGGGGTTTAGGCTAAGGATGTGTTTTGAAACGGAGGTCCAACAAGCGAACCCGAAGCTAATCCAGCGAATTAAATCCAACAGAAATGTCAATTCTTGACTCTTCCCTTCCGATGTCCGTTTCCCGCGGCTTCCATAATTAAAGAGGTAGTGTCTCCATGCGAGACTCATCATCGGGACTTATATGCAAAGATGCAGTGCCTACACCGGTCAAGGTTGATATGACCAAGTCTAAGATGCCATAGATACAAGTCACCGTGAGAAATCTTTGGCTGTTTAGTTTTAGGTTTCTCAACCTTAAATATTTCAGCGTTGAGCAGTGACCTATGTGTTAACGGGCTTAACACATATAAGTTATTTTCTGAGTGTCATGTGCATATGGTTAATCCATTTCTACCAATAATAACTAAATTTCTTTTAAAAGAAACTGAATAACCATCATCCAAAAGTTTAGAAACAGAAATCAAATTCCTGTGAAAACCAGGAATGAATAACACATTGTTCAAATTTAAATAACCGTTATTCGTAAAATTTAAACTAGAAACTCTCACTGCTCTAGTTGAAATGGCATCCCATCTCCCGACCCTCATGGTGTAGTCACCTTCAGCAAGGTCCTTCCATGAGTCAAGTAGTTGCAAAGAAGAACAAACATGGTTAGTGGCTCCAGAGTCAACTATCCAGGCGAATTTATCATCCTCCACTAATAGAGATTCGATAACGAGTAAATCATATTTACTTGTTTCCTTTTTCTCCTTCAGCTCAGCAAGGTATTTAAGACAATTCATTTTCTAATGCCCATTCTTGTTGCAGTGGAAACATTTTCCCTTGGGCTTGGCATCCTTTGAGCTTTTCTTTTTCTTCTTTTTCATGGGCTTTTCCTTAGCCTTCCCAGTGCTATTCTTCTTCACCTTTGTAGATTTAGAAGACTCGACAACATATGCCTCAACACCGGACTTACGAGGATCCACAAGCATGAACTCGTAATGGGTGAGCTCATTAAGCAGTTGGGTCAAAGTAAAAGTCAACTTGTCCACAACATAGTTTCTTTTAAACTGCAGGAAACTCTTTGGAAGAGTTTCCATAATCATGGTCACCTGGCTACGCTCTTCAATACGAGCTCCATAGGTTTTAGCAGTGTTGAGATAGGTCATCATCCTAAAAACGTGCTCTCGGAATGATGTCTCATCCTTCATCCTAGTAGTCATCGCTGAGACCATGGCCTCATGACGTTGACGCTCCGAAGGCTGTCCAAACAAGCCCTGCAATGACTCTATCATCTGAGATGCTGAAGCCATAGGTTCATGCTTTGCAGCAAGAACCTCAGACATCTCTACTAGCAAGTAGCAGCGGGCTTTCTCATTAGCTGTGATCCATTTCTAGTAGGTATCATGCACAGCTTGGCCAACATTTCTGGCCGGCTCGGGTGGACTCTCCTCTATCAGGACAAACTTTAGGTCTTCGCAGACCATGATAGCGTTCATGTTACTTTTTCACTTAACATAATTTTCTCCCGGTAATTTATCGTTTGAGAGTATGGAAATAATTGGAGAAACCATGGCTGAAAAATAAAATAAACATGCATTTAACATTCATTCATCACATATTAAAATCATCAAATAATTTTAGCATAAAATTAAACATGATGCATGAATCCATGTATAATGAATTAGAAACCTAAGAGAATTACTATGCCACGGAAATCTATCATTCCACAAGTAAGTGTCGTAGTATGGTAGGTCAAGTACTTGCATGATAGATCGATACAATCTCAGTCAATTTATATATGCGGGAATAACTCTTATTCCTATATTAAACAACTATCGTTTCATTCGATCAAGGAATTTTATTAACAGTTAATTATTCCTTTGTGAGTGTGACCTGCCGTTTCGGGATTCTTGGACTTAACGAGTGAAGTGTCACCGTAGGGTAGGTCAGTTCACAAGATACATCTAGAATCCTTATCCTCTCGGAATCCAAACCTGATATTGACCCAAAATGGACACCATCCGTATGGGACGAAAGCAAAGCCGTCTCGAGGCACATTTTGAATCTCACGTTTTCGGACTAACAACCGAGATCGCGGGATATACTGTCGTATATCCCTCTCCCACTCACTATTTAAAAATTAAGGTTTCTATTTATAAAATATCTAATATTTTAATTTAACTAGTGTGAATAAATTTATGGTGTCTAAATCATAACTTTTATTTACATTAGTTCACCATTAGTGACCTAACCAATTTTAACTCCTTAAAATTTATATCACTAATCATCCATTAGTCTTGTATTACTCAATTAAACTAATTTAATTAGAGTGATATTAGTGACCTATTATATTTTAACTCTTAAAATATTAGAACACTAATAGGTTTAAAATTTTAGAATCCTAAAATGGTCAAGATTTGAATTAAACTATTTAATTAATCTTAGTGCGTTATAAAATCCAATGGTACGTGGAATTGTATCCCGAGTGCAGACCATATTATCGTCCATTCAGATTATGCTATGGAATTTATATATGGGTTTCCATCCTATATACCAATGGAATTTATTATGCACTAATTAAGCCCAATATATTAGAATTCAAATTTTAAACCATAAATCCAATTAATTGATTTCCATGCATATCATATTCTAATTTAAACACTTTAAATCACATAAAATCATATTTCATGTCTATAATGATAATGCATATAAAACATGTTATGGCATGTAAAATTCAAGAGTAGGCATCCTAAGCTATATGACATGTTATTCAAACAATTCGAATTAAACATACATATAACATAAAAAATATTTTACATTGACCGGGCTCTTATTTTTACCTATACTAATCTAATTAGTACAAAAATATCCAAGGCATCCATTGGTCTTGACCGGCGTTTTCACACGCGTATAATGCAAGCGCACGTATCGTTCAAGTAGTATAAAAAGTATCGATCCCACGAGGACTTAATACCTAGGTTATTAATTTGTATGAGGCCAAATGATTACAAGTATCTAACAGGTTGATTGTTTGATTGGGTGGTGACTTTAAACTTAAAAACAAGTAAATAAAATGGTGCGAAAGTTGGTTGAGGAAAATTCAATATTAAGAAACTATCCAGGGTTGTGATTTCTTCCAATATCTTTTTAAAAGATGAAGTGGCTATTTCATGTTTGTGTAATATATTTGTTTACTAACCTGGAACACGAAATTCTACAAAAGCCTCTGTCGATGGTCAGATGCAAATACACAGTGTAATCCGATTAAATCATATGTGTATGTCAATCAAATTACCTGAATTCATTAAGATTAAGTTCCAATTGTGGTTACCCCTGCCCGACAGGTATATGTCTATCCTGTAAGGAAATCTATTAAAGGGTTATCTATCCTCAAGAAAGATCGTGGGCTATTAAGTCTAGGGTCTTAAACCTAAAATTCCTTCGTCAAGTTTATTTTAAGTTTACCTGATCAATCTTATAAGTGGCCAGTTAACAAGAAGCATTAAGCTTAAGACTTAATAAGTAAACCTTTATATTACCCAAACTATAAAATAACCCCTTATAAATCGGTGATATTGGAATTCATCACAACCCCAGATAACTAACCTAGTTACGACACATAACTAGGGCTAGTAACAACTTAAAAATAAAAGACATAAAGTAAAATGCTAAAAAGTAAAATGCTGGAAATAAATAAAGAAAAATACAATAAAAAAATCCTAGAGCTAGAGGATCTACTTTTATCACTACTATTTTTAGATATCTCCCTTAATGTAATATATTAACTTGTGTGATATTACGAACTAGCCATATAAGGTAACCTGATTAAGTCAAATTAAGTCCGACCGACCATAAAGGTGGTATCATTATTTGTCCATAAACCAGCCATATATGCGGTAATTACCAACCGACCAACCAGGCGGTATCCATGCTTAGTCAGGTTAAAACTAGTTTATAATTAATTACCAACCGACCAATATAGCGGTATCCTTGTTAAGTCAAGTTTTAAATAGTTTATATATTATAATTAAGGGATATTAATCTAAATAGCAGTAATAAAAGTTTTACCTTCACCCTAGCAGTGAGAAGTTACCTCCTCATTGCTGAATAGTAAAAACTGAAAGAGTAAAGAAAGTAAATTACTATTACAAAAAGTAAATAAAATTAATTACAAAACAGAAATTAAAAAAAAACTAGATACAAACTCCTTATTATTATCAGAGAATTCAGAGAGGAAGGTACATCTGAAACTGAAATTTCGAGCTGAATTTATAGGCGTTGATAGGCCGCCCTGAGTGTCGCGACGCGCACTCCTTTCGCGTCGCGACGTGCCATGTTTTCCGATGACAAATGCGGCGCGTCTTCCGGATCGGCTGACACGTGTCCTGGAGGCTGGGAGCTGAATGATTGTGCTGACATGGCGATGATGTGGCAAAGACGTGGTGACACATGGCGATGTGGATTGTCGGCACCATAGGATTGTGACACGTGTCACGCGATGATTGGCGTATGATGACGTGGCACACTGACTTGGCACGTGGTTGATGTGGATGCCTACGTGGCTAACACATGGATGACACGTGGACGACACGTTGCGATGGTGATTATCGGTAACTGTTAGACATTATGTCCCATAGCGTCACTGTTTGTAAATGATATTGTATTATTGTACAAAATTAACTATGTGATAATGAAATTGCCTTTTGCCGTTTTGTAATTTTATTTACTTTGATATATAAATGGCGAAAGTCCATATGATTAGTACTGGATTGAGATGATATGAGACAGTATCAATCCATAAAGGTTTAATCATTAAATATCCCTAGCCGTAGTATTATCGAGACTGGACATCGATAATGCGGAATATGCTAGTATTGCGCTTGTGCACGTTGTGAGGGCACAACGGCATAGTTCTCATATATTTAAGTATTGGATACTTATGCAAGTGCGATAAGAGGTTGTGTTTTACCGA
>SKCR01037950.1:0-69189 GCA_019454045.1 Zanthoxylum bungeanum | reverse complement strand
GAAGACGGCCGTCGCCGTCACCCACTGCAAACGCGGCCGCGGCTTGATCAAGATCAACGGCTGCCCGATCGAGCTAGTCGAGCCGGAAATCCTCCGGTTCAAGGCATACGAGCCTATTCTCTTACTCGGACGACACCGTTTCGCCGGCGTCGACATGAGGATCCGCGTCAAGGGCGGAGGACACACGTCGCAGATCTACGCCATCCGTCAGAGCATCGCCAAGGCTCTTGTAGCTTTTTACCAGAAGTTTGTTGACGAGCAGAGCAAGAAGGAGATCAAGGACATTCTTGTTAGGTACGACAGGACCTTGCTTGTGGCTGACCCACGGCGGTGCGAGCCCAAGAAGTTCGGTGGACGTGGAGCCAGGGCTAGGTTCCAGAAGAGTTACCGTTGAGTTGAATGGAGCGAAACGAAACGAAACGACTTGTCGTTTAGCTCTTTCGGTTGGTTTGTTTTATTTAATCATGAAATTTTGAGTATTTTGAGACGGGATCGTTAATTGTTATTAGTTTATGGGTTATTGAAGCTTTGGTCAGACGATAATGGATTACTGTTGAAGTTTTAATTTTGTTAATGGATGATTTATAAATGTTTAATGCATGTTTTAGTTTCAATTAATATTCATTTGGAATTTGAATATTATTTGTTTTAATTCTATTGCATGCATGATGACTGATTACGATGCTGAAGATTAAGCATCTTGAGGTGGGTCTTAATTTTCTAATGATGCCTACGGTGTTATTGTTTCTATGTTTTGTTTAGTATAACAGTGAGTTTTTTTTTATATATATAATTATTATTATGCTGCTAGTATCTAATTTCTGAAAGGTTAGCTGGGAAGTCTAGTTCATATTTGGTTTATTGATAAGCTGATGTATCTTGTACATTGTCCTTTTGGCGTGGGTTTGAGGATATCATGATAACTCTTTAATGATATTTGTTGTAAACTTCTCGTGGCTTGAGTCATTCATTGCAGTCTGTATTCCCTATTTTTGAAGTGGAGAAAGGAGAAGAAAGTGAAGGATTTGCATTTAGTTGATTTGCTTCATTTTGGTGTTTTCACTTTAGGTAATTCAGGGATGTAGTAGTCTTTTATGCCAATGTCGGGAATATGTTTGCTTGAAGTATTAATTAATTTAATTTGGATATGATAAGTTTTGGTTGGAGTTTAACATCCGCGACTTAGATTTTATTTAGATGCTTGGTTGCCTAATATAGGCATTAGTAGATATTTCAGTGCTTCTACATTATTATGCTGGTCAAATTCAATTTTTATTTTTATGAGATTTTCTTTTACATTCGTTGAGTCCAACTTAGGATGAGAGTAACTGTTGTTAAGAGTGTTTTGATACGAGATTGCTATTTGTTTTTCTGTTTCAGATTCAGAATATGCTTTTGTTTTGTTTTGTTTTGTTTTTTTTAGAAATTTCTAAATATAATATGTTATAACCACCATAAATTTTGCTTCACATTGTTTCCTGATTTCTAATTCATGGAATTCTGATTTCATTGTTGGACTAGAGTTTTAAGATATTCCTATGTGTTCTTATATGACACATGATTAGATTATTAATGTTTATGTACTTTATCTGCAACAGAATATTGTTTATCTTAGCCCTTTTTTCTCCTTGAAAATCATCTGTTGCTTGTGTCGGATGTGATTTCTACAATTCTACATGTATTTATTGTGGCCAAGTTGAACTTCAGTCTAAATATATGCTATTATGTTTATATTCTAAGTTTAGTTTGAATTGGTCCTGTTCTTGGTGTGTAAAAAGGATAGATGGTAGATTATTCACTGAGCTGAATATATGGTTTGCAAATTTCTCGTGATTTTGTCTTGATTAACACTTGAAATTACTGTGTACAGTTTTTTTTTCTTATGGGATGTTTCAGTTGCTGCGAGGTGTAATTTTTTTGCGGTGCTGGCATTAGTTGACAATGTTGCTTTTCCAATTTCCCTTGCTAAATGTTGGATTGATTCTTGTTCAATTAAGATGGTAAATGGACAGGGGTTAACTCTAGTCTGTAAAGCCTCCTAGAGAATTCAACATTTCTAATGAGTATTTGGGGATGGTTAGAATTTATTTGAAACGGGATTTCTTCCACTCCTAGGTGAAATATATAGAACATGCAGTTACTTTCCAGGAAAGTTTGGTCGATGCTAAACTGTTGTTGAACTGTAAGGTATTTGCCCTTGTAGGTTGTTCGATATCCTATTAATGCTGGGGCAGGGTTAAACTACTAAAACATTTCACCACACCTACCGTCTTTAACCCAGGTTGTTTGTTAATCACTTGTAGGTTGTTCATTGAAAGTGATTTGTCTGTCTAGGCTGTTCATTAGAAATTAGAATTTGGTTGTCAGGTTCTCGGTTCTTATAAAAGCCCGAGACAGTCAGGATTTTACCTATCTCGTTTAAGTTCGGGTCGGATAATTTGATGACGGGATTTCCAATATTTCAAAAAAATTGTATTTTTAGCCATAATCTAAAAGAGAAATATATGAAAGCACTCTTTTAGACCGGATCCAACTGACCTTAATTCTATTCCGGAAGCTGGTACTGCGTTCATTTGTTCAGGAATAAGGACAGACAAAATTGTGTATTACAAAAGTTTATACATTGGAATCTTGGCATTACTTCTATAATTCATTGCACTATCTTGTAAATATATTTTAAACAAAATGGATTCTTATTCGTCTCATTATTGAGATCGAGGGTTTGAGTTTCATTATAAATGTAAGAATTGATTTATTTGTTTTTTATTTATTGGGACTAAATCGACTTTGAAAAGTAGAGGCAAGTCCAGCAGATTTGTGGAGATATTCAAAAATATATTGCTACGTGAAAATAGAAGAAAAATTTTAGAAGTGCGTCGATAATTAACATTTTTCTTTAAATATATATTCGTGGGTTTGATGAATGTTTTTTTTTTTTTTTTTGGGTCATCCAAATTTAGTGAATCATGGGGATATTGCAGTCTCTTAGATCTATAAATTATCTTGTATTAGATTAATTGAAGATTATTGTAAAAGTCTTATGTTCAATATGTGTATTATATTGTTTCACTTCTAATTAGGATTTATAGTCACCGACTTTGCACTAAGGCCGAGGTGGGGAGATCAGGCCGGTCCCGTAATTCCTCTTATTCCTAAGTAGTTTTAGGTGTGATTATGTATTTCTTTTAGTTACGGGAAACAATTAGTACATATATTGTTTTTATGTTGTTAGGTGTTATCCTAATATAGCTTGAGTCTTAGGATTTTCTAAGTTTATATTCGAGCTTTTATGGCCGTGTAATTACATCATTATGATGTTTTATATATGAATGAATTTCATCTTCAAAAAAAAAAAAAAAAAAATACTAAGATTAAAAAATTAATTTAAACTCTCACTATATATATATATATATATATATATATATATATATATATAGTGAGAGAATCAGATTCAGACCCACATATTTTGAAAATTGTGTTTTTTTATATTTTTTAGATTTGTCATAATTATACTTGATCAGAACGTCGTAACATAATTTACTCCCTCTATATATATATATATAAAGTAAAGCAATGGACATAGACAAATGACTTTAGTTTTGGTGGGGTGGGTGGGTGGCGGAGTAGTCACAATCTATCACCAAAAAGACCATCATTGGATTTGTATGATTTTTATTTTTTAAAATCTGAACACAAAACAAGATAGTTTAAGCATACAATTAATTAATTATAGTCTTACATTGGCATATTATTAAGTTCGTTAAAAGTAAAATAAGTTGACACTTAACACTTTTCGGTTGATGTTTTGGCACTGAAATTTCAATTACCAATAAAATAATAATAGACTCGAAATTCAAAAAATTGGCTAATTTTTATAATTATTTTTCGGTTGATGTTTTGGCACTGAAATTTCAATTATCAATAAAATAATAATAGACTCGAAATCCAAAAAATTGGCTAATTTTTATTGGTGACTACTATTCAAGTTTCTTATTTGAATATGTGATTATGTTTATATATTGTAATATGTTTCTTATGTTAATAATTTATTATGTTAATTTTAAAATTTAATAATAAAAAATAATTGTAGAGATATCTTAATTTTATAATTTAATACAAAAATTGTAGATATTAGATTAATTGTAGATAATTTAATAGTGTTTTCTTAATATGATACTATAATATGTTTTCTTGTCATAATGAAATTATTATAATATGTAATAGACTTATTAATTTAATTTTATAAATTTAATTTAAAATTGTGACATGACGCGATGAGAATGCTTAAAAATATTTATATATATATATGAGAGCTTGAAGTATTTAGATTCAGTCTATTTTGAATCTAAATATATAAACTGCACTTAACAAAGTTGATTTAAAAGATCTTAATAATGAAACAAGAACTTAAACTCAAATATTTCAACCATAAAATGGTGGAATACTTTTAATCATAGAAAAGATATCCATCATTGAACAGTAAATTCGGCAAATATTGTTTGGCTAGAATATTTTCACTTGATCCGACGGCAGAGAGTGATTCCATCACCAACAGGGAGCATGCAGATTTCAATCCTGGGGTCAGCAGCAAGGGCCTTGTTGAGCTCCAAAACAAAGTCTCTGTAATACCTAACGTACTTCCTAAGGGGAGCATCAGGTGGTGCCACCACAGATCCATTCCATAGGGTGTTGTCGTAGCCGATCATTCCTCCAACTTTCACCAACTCTATCAACCTCTTGTGGTAGTTTATGTAGTTGTCCTTATCAGCGTCTACGAATATGAAGTCAAAGGATCCATGGTTCTTCTCCTGAGGTTCACCACACAGAATCATTAATATTAATTTACATAATCAAATAATATAATAAAGTCAATAATGCTTTTTTTTTCTTTTGCCAACAAAAATGAAAGAGACATTTAACTAGGATTTGTTTTAAAATTTAAGATAAGAATTAATACCAAACATACCAAACCAAACCCCAAAAAAGTACTTATCTCGTGGGAAATCAGTTACATAAATCTTTTGACGTTATTGTATTCTATTTGAAATTATTTTCTCATTAAGCTCAATAAAAAATTTATATTCATTTTTGTTTATAATACCAAACAAAACAAACCAAACCCAAGAATACTCTTGATGATTTATAATCATTTCAACTTAGGTCTTTCATGGCCCTGTCGTGATCCGATTGACAAAAATAAGTATTTTCAAAACACAACGAATTCGAAACTTGAAAAGATAAATGGTTAAAAATATATCTAAATTTATCCATTCCCTTAATAAAAAATATGTGACTCCCATTCCATCCACATCAAAGTTGTGCATAAGTTTAATTTGTATGTAATAATAATAAAACCTTATTATTATGGTCATAACTTCTTATAAATTAAATACAACTATTAGAATACAATTTCCATAACTAATTACACCAAATAGGTTTTGAAATTCACAAAAAAAAAAAAAAAAAAAATCCCAGTTGTTTAAATATTCAAAACAATTTGAAAATAATGCCAAAAGCACAAATAATATTTTTAGAAGAGCAAGAAGAGGACCAAAGAGCACAAATAATTGATAGTTTTTTAAGAAATGGAAAAAAAATGAAAGCAAAAAATGAAAAACATTTTTTTTTTTTGGGGATGATGATGGGTATGGTGAAATTTACATCTTGAATCATTTGGTCAAGAACAGGCAAGGCAGGGCCTTCTTTAAAGTCAATCTTGTGAGCAACACCAGCTTTCTGAATAATAGGTAAACCCAATTCATAATTTTCTCTATTGATGTCCATGGCCAATATCTGCATCATCCAATTATCAAATTAATAACATATTTATTATTAATTAATTGGGATATTATTAAAATTAACAAATAAGTGGATCACTATCAATTAATTACCTTTCCATCATCAGGAAGTGCAAGAGCAGTGGCCAAAAGTGAGTAGCCTGTGTAAACTCCAATCTCCATTGTGTTCTTTGCATTGATCAGCTTCAATAGCATGTTCAAAAACTGCCCTTCATCTGCTGATGTTGTCATTATGTTCCTGTTTCATCATCCAATATTTCATCTTTTGAAGTTTAATGGTAATTTCTTTTTGGATCATACAAGAGATTTGGGGGTTTCTTTTTTTTTTAAAAAAAAAACTAACCATGGATGCTTGGCAGTCACTTCTCTGAGCTCTTTCATTGGTTCAGGCTCTCTTGGATACACACTAGTTTCAAGAATATACTATAAAACCAAAAAAAAAAAATGAAAATTTAGAACCAAAAACAAGAATTTGAAAGCTTTTATTCAAGGGTAATGTATTTTTATATGATATTAATATTACCTGATAAAGGGCATCAGATTGGAGAAGGCTCTTGTGGCCAACTTCTTGGTGTCTTCCTTGTTGGTTTTGTTGATCTGCTCCATTGGAAGCCATTGATGCCAAGCTTCTTGTTTCTGTTTATTTTTTATTTTTTATTTTTTTGGGGAGTTTTGGAAGTAACCTGAGTTGGAAATGTGAACGTTTGATGGGTTTATATGGGAAGTGAGAGGCCGGTTTGGGTTGGTTAGACCGGATCAAAAACCCCGGTCGGGGGTTGGTGAAGTCATAAGATAGCGTGAGTCTTTCTTTGTATCATCATGTGAGAGTGAGACCCACATTCCTAATTCTTAAAAATTGTCCAAATTGGACTTATATAATAATTATTACCTCATTTCAATCAAATATGACGACAAAAAGTAAAATTTCAACCAAATTTCTTCTTTCTAAGATATTTTCTTAAAACGTGCTATCATCAAGAGAAATTTCAACAATTTTTAAAAATATAGTCTTTATGTTTTTTGAATGGAAGAGGGTTGAGTTAGATATCGGTAATTAAAAGTAAAAATTTTCGAATTTTTATAAAATAAATCATAAATAAAATTCTGTTAGTATAATGACGTTAAAAAATACCTATAGTCATCAAGGGGCGTGACTTGGTGGTGTAGGGTTCAGGATCTCACCTTGAGGTCATGTGTTCGAATCCATGGAGTGCGTTTCTTGTAAGAGTCTGTGACAGCTAGGTTTTACCTGCTCCACTTAAGCCCGGTAATGACGATTTGGTGACATGATTTCCAACGATTAAAAAAAAAAATACATATAACCGACTATACCTAATAATAAAAAATGTTTGTTTATTTAATTTGAGTAGTTGGTAGGATTTAAGTTAGAATAAAGTACTCGTATGTATTTTATATGGTACCTTGGGATTAGGTGATTGTAGGTATTTTTGAAGGTGGTGGGATCCATACATTTTTTTTTAATCTTATTATTAGAAATAATAATAATAATACATGTAGGAAAGCAAAGTTGGTGAAGGGTTTGGTGAAGGGAAAAAGAATGAATTTACCATATTGCCCACATGGCCATCTTGCCAACAAGAATGAGAACTTTCATGTCCTCTAGATATAATTTATTTTCTTATAGCAAATTAGTAGTTGAGACTTGATAGAGTCCATTTTGGTTTGAAATAACACTACTACTTTTATTTGGTGATAGAGTTAGTGGGTTCTGTAAACTGTTCTGTGTTGCCAAATTTTCTCCACATCCACAAGAGCCCTCACCTACCTCCGCTAACATTGACTTTTTTTTTTTTTTTTTTTTGATCGTTGGAACCCACCATCAAATTATCCATTTTGGGGTTAAGCGGAACAGGTAAAACTCCCGATTGTCCCAGATTCTTATAAGAAACGCACTCCCTGAATTCGATCCTATGATCTTAGGGTGAGATCATGAACCCCCTACCCCTCCAACATTGACTTTTCCATTATCACTTCATCAGCAACTCTGCTTTCTTGTATTGTTAATCAGTTAATCTTGTGTGTTTGAGTGTTTCTGGTGATTGAAGATGATAACTGTCAGTAGTTTAGTGTCTTTTTCTGGGTATTTTGCTTTATCCCATGTATCTGGGTGTAAAGGAAGGTTTTGCTATTGTACTCCCGGTGTTGGAGACATTGAAGTTGAAATCTAAATTATTAATCTTGAAATTTCTATAATTGAACTTGAAATATTTTTATGCTTAATATTAGAAGTTTCAAGTTTATTACCCCAGTTCAATGTTTCGAATTTCAGATTGGATTGATGATCGACGTAATCTAAAAGGTTTAATGAGTCATTGGTCGATCGGTTGAACCGTTCTAGTTGAACTAGTAAAACCGGATAATGTCATAAATAATTCATTAATTAAAAATTATAAAAAAATATTCAATTTTAATTTTTGGTTTTGAAAATAAAAAAAAATTAGAAACCGATCCAATCTAGTTCACCGTTTTTGACCGATTTTTTAGATGTCTGGTTTCTAAGACTTAATCGGAGTGGACTCACGGCCAGTTTCCGATTCAACCGGTTCAACCGGCCGATCCGGATTTCAACTTCAATGTCCCTGGTACGGGTACCCGGATACCGTAGACATGCCCAAGGAAGGTTAGATAGATATGAGCTTTATAAAGGAATCACTGGAGAGTAAAATAACTTTGCTACCTTGGCCTACTTAGACTGGGTTGTGTCACTCAATTGCAGGAAGCAATCTGAAATGGAGAGATCGTTTAGTAGCAGGAAGAGGCTTCTGGTACTTGATCCTTGAAGAGGAAAAAGCGAAAAGAGAAACAAATGCACACACATACACAACATGCACAAACTCAGTGTCATCTCTACCTTCTAAAAAGAACATGCATTTCTAGTTTTAAAATTACGATTTCGCCCGAGCAGCACTTCCGCCGCGCCCTTTATTCAAAACCCCAACATCAACACCTGGGGAAACAAGGTTGCTTCCTAAATTCACGAAAAGCATTCTAAATGGACCTCTGTCGTTCATTAAGCTGTTAAGAGAATTAAGGGTATTCAAAACAGAAATAAATTACCTTTCCCTCTTAAATAATATCATTTTCATCAAAGAAAAAGTAAGAATATTCTTCCTCTTTTTATATGGATCTAAGTGATGAGAGAGGTTCCAACTTCCAACTGTTTTCTGCAGAAGTTCGTTTATAGAACAATTAAACATAGTTTTCATGACATGGGTGAAATTTTATTTAGTTTCTAATGCTGTTAGACTCCCGTTTTCATTTGTCACCACCGCTGTACATCACTAGAAGTTATATGTTACTAACCATTTGAAATCAGATTGTAGTCCAGCTTGGCAGTTGCAAAATACAGCATTTGAAAATTCAGGCCATCACCTGTAACTAAAGCTTTTCACATATATTTTAGACTATCTCTGTACCTTTTCCACTCTACTTTCTGCTCATTGAAAAGTTGAGAGACAGAAAAGGAAAAGGAAAAAAAAAAAAGAAAAAAGAAAAAAGGAACTGGATATGGCCCATATGACCTTGTATTAATAGCTAGCAGTGTGCTGTCAAAGCTTCTATAATTGCATAGTACCTTGTAAGTTGTAATGGATGTGAAGCTTAACTTGACCAATTGGCTGCGAACACCAGAATTATGTCCTTGAATTTGTGTATGAAGACTCGCATCTTATAATCCTTCAAATTGAATGATAGCCAACTCAAAATATATGTATATCATTCGTACAAATGAAGGAGAAAAAGAAATCTCTACTGCCTGAAAACAGCATGCACTCACTCATAACTTAGTTCAGCGACAATATATCATCACAACCCATCCAAGATCATATCTGCAGTTATGATAGCGATCAAAATTCTTTAAGTTGTAAGTCATCACCATCACCCTTATGGTCAGTATATAGAATGGCAGCACCATACATTTCTTTTAATTGTTAGATAGTCTAAACTAAGAGGAATCAAACAACTTGTGTCTATCAGTCAAACTTCAAGCCAGGTAAAAAGACCTATAAGCAATGATGATTTCATTAAGCAGTGTACAGGAATTACTATAATCGTATATAAATATACATCCAACTCTATCAATACGTAGATCAGATGGTGGCCAAGGAAGATTTGGTGGAGAGATTTTCACTATATGATTTCTCCAGAAGGGCCCTAATACATTGGTGGATAATCATGGCCCAAAAGTTGATGTGAGACATAACACATACAGATGAACTCTTAAATCATAAAAGCACACAAGCTCTATAGCTGCACAGCAATGTGTCGATGCTGAATGCTCATTCAGACCAAACAAATGGTTTTGTACCACTTAGTTTTCACACAGTAATTTTCTGAAATAGCCTTTTTATACTTAGTGGAACAACTCCTCAAATTCACAAGGTAAAGCTATTCAGATGTAGGCGAGCTACCTTATATAAATCTCTAACTTATAAATGTTCTATATGATGTGGGACACATCACTAACACAGGCCTTCTTTTCAATTATTAGTAGAAAGGTAGTTAAGCTATCAAGTTTCAGAGATAGCTTCATGCTTAAAAGAAAAAATGCTTTAACTTCATTAACCAATAAATTACCATTACCAAATTGATGGTGTCTAAATTCTAAAATATAAAGGAAGTTAAAGTGGCTACATCTTCAAAAATATCAGTTGAAGTATAAACCAAACTATAACAATGTGACATAAGTGTAATTTAAGGAAAGGGGGAAAAAAGAATAATGAATTTAAATGAACTTCCCAATAATTATTAATATCCTGAATTGACTATCCCTAGAATGCTGCAATCTCTTACTTGAATGGCAATCACTGAACTGAACTGCTGGGATCCCTATGATAACTTGAATCACGCTGAACTCTTGCAGTGGTAGCTAATGCACTTCGTATAACAGAAGCCTTTTTCTCAATTGGATTCTCCTCCAAGCTAGCTTCACTATAATACTGAGAACTCTCATCATGCAATGAATAATCAACCAACTCTTCACACAAACCAGAGTAATCCTCTCTCATTAGAAGAGCATTGTGCAGAATCGAACAAGCACCAACAAAAGCAACTGCAGTCTTAAAATCCTCTTCCATTGGCCTACTCAAAATACCCCAATTCTTCAAACTAGCAATGGCTTTCAATGCTGGATCTCTCATCAAATTATGTGCTGCATTGAAATTCTCTTCACTTGATCCTGGTTTTGCATCAATAAACGGTACCATTAGCCATGGAAGCAAAGGGTACCCTCCATCACCAATCAAATACTGATCTATAGCCAACCCATTAACACAAGTTTGACTTGAATTCAATAACTTCTTTTCTTCAATATCATTATACAAAGTTGAAGACTTTAGCACCCTTGAATCACCCTTATCGCCACGAATGCCGGCAACAATGCTCAATATTCTTGAAGATGAATCAACAACAACTTGTACTGCAATGCTATCTTCATCTTTTGAAGAATTAGATCCATCAATTTTAACAATTTTGAACCTAGTACAGTCAATGACACCACAACAATTAGGTAACCCTGTGAGTTCCTCGAAGGATTTTGATATCGATTCAAGCTCCTCTGTTCCAGGAAACGCAACCCAGAATCGAAAATTGGTGCAAAGAACACGACACAACTGTTTAACACAAAACCGAGTCACTGACTCAGTAACCTCAAATCTGCTCGCAATCTCACTGTAACTCGACCCAGTAACTAACCTAAAGAGCCCAATACCGAGCCGAATATCCGCCGACAGATTCAAGGGCGAACCAACAGGGTCACGGCAGTCCAACAACGGCTCGAGCAACCCAGAGAGCCACGTGAATGTAGAAGAGCTCATCTTGAACGAGCTTCTGAACGAGTCAGGGGACCGTGTCAGACCGAGTTGACTCAGTCCACGTTCGAGTCTAGAGGATTTGTCATCATCATGGGTCGACTCAGAATCTTCTTCTGACAAATGGGTTCTCTTTCTTTTCCTGGAAATCGAATGAAAAGTGAGTGAAGCAGCGATCTGTTGTGAAGAAACAAAATGGGAAATTAAGGGAAAAGGGTTTGTTCTTTCACAGGAATCAGAATCTGGAAACAAACGGAGGAGGAGGAGAAATAATTGAGAGATTAATGAAGAGAGCAAAGCTGACAATTTTTGGGAATCCATGGTCTTTGTCTGGGAATCTAATTGGATTTTCTGTTCTTGGGAAAAGAGATTGTGTTGTGTCTCAGAGTTTTTTTTTTTGTTTTTTTGTTTTTTTATTTTTATTTTGTCAGAGTGAATCTCTGAAGACAAAACAGAAAGAGGCACATGGCAAGGCTTTTTGTCTCTGTGTGAGAGATGCAAATTATGGAAGGTTCTTTTCTGCCGCACGTGAGTGAATTTGTTGATTTTTTATTTTCTATTTTTGTGATTTTTGATTTGGTTTACACTTTACAATACATTTGGATTCGATTCAATGCAGCTTTTGGTCAACTCTGCTCATGGGGTCCCAGGTAGAGTTAATAGCAAATCGACAATTGTTTTAAAAAATTTAATTTGGAATTTGAGAAGTAAATCGTCTTGAATTCTAAGTTTTAACTGAAATCGACATTCAAAATGATTTTTTTTTTTTAAATTATATTAAAGATGAGATTAGACGTTTCGATTATCATCTCAAGTTATAAAAGAAGATAAAATTGTCTGTTATCATATTACTGATGATATTGTGATATATAATAGGAAATTTAAAAAAAAAATGAAGTCGATAATTTAATTTGAAACATATTCCACCTTATAAAAATAATATAATAACTTTGGCATGGCAAAATGCTTTATTACAAAGGAAAAATGTTCAATATGAGTTATATCGATAAATTAGTTAGAATTTAATGAAAACGACAAAATCCTACCCAAAATAACATAGCACTAGGTGGTGATTTTCCCGCAACCATTAGGAATATGAAAGTGTTGTCTTTTTAGTGTCATTAAATGAAAATTAACATGCAAACTAATCTTAATCATTCCAAAACCAGAACACAACAATGGAATCAAACTAACATGTCAAATTGAATATAAACCATAAGACTTAAAGAAACCTGTAAAATGTAGAAAATGATGAAGACTTCGTCCAAGCTGAGTTGCCTCTATCCTTAAGAATTTATTAGCCCCGCCTCGGTGCTCGACGGATGGTTTTGTGGCTAACGTTCTCCCAGGATTACTTGGATGCTTCTTGTAGAAGAGACACTCCTTTCACAAGATCTTGTACAATGATAAATGGTGGAAACTCTCTTTTCCTTAAATGACTCTCTAAGACAATGGATGAAACTTATGATTTTTCTAGATACAACAAATGATCTCAATGCCTCTTAATTTATAGGCATGAAATGGTGTCTTTGAGGGCACCTTTCGGTTTGGGGTGTAACCCTTATAAGGGTTATACCTCTTCCCTTATGCCCTTTGAGGCTTAGAGTCTTATCCTTTCAATTTAGAAGAACATATCCCTACATGTTTGTGTCTTTCCCATAAGACACAACTCAAATGAAATGACCCTCCTACACTCATACTATATATTTAAAGAATTTACAACAATCCCCCACAATTCTCTAAATATTAATGCATATACTTAAGAGAGTTTCCGTGAAATAAAGCTGCATCGAAATAGGTAGCTTTCGCCTTGAACCTTTCCTAGTGAATGACAATCGAATTTACTTGGCAAACCAGTGACCCATAGTCTTGAATTGTTCTGTTGTTGGTGTAAACCAAGACAATTGCCAACACACAACTTGACCATTTCCCGTTATACGGTTGTGTTCATTTCGGCCATGAACGTTGGTCCTGAATTCATCAAGTACTTTAGGGAATTCAGCCTTTAAAAAATCACATGGAAACTGCCTCACTTCTTACTTGAAATAAGTGATCTACTATAAATAGATAATCTGCCTTTACCCCTGTTAGGACTCTTCCCCTAATATAGTGATCATTAAAAGCCTTAGTTTATCTTAACCTTGTCAGACATCACTATGCGTCATTACAGGAATGAGAGATAGTATAAAACTCTACAGTGCTTGTTTTGAATTGCACAAAGTTTCAGTTGTCCCTTTTGAACCTAGATCTTGGGATCTCCAGTCAGCTAGGTTGGGTTTCCACAGTGACAATTCTTAATTTATAGGCTTCAAGCCCATTCCCCTCAATGACTTCTCAACTTGCTCTCTAGGTAAACCTTTAGTAAGTGGATTCGCTAGGTTTTCCTTCGATTTGACATAATCTATCGAAATTATGCCACTTGAGAGCAGTTGTCGTATGGTATTATGTCTGCAAAATATATGTCCAGACTTACCATTATATATTGTATTTTGGGCTCTCCCAATAGCTGATTGACTATCACAATGTATGCTTATCGTTGGCACCGGTTTGGGCCAATTTGGAATATCCTCTAGGAAATTTCGAAGCCATTTCGCTTCTTCCGCTATTTTGTCTAATGCTATATGTTTGCCTCGAGGATTTCCATGACACGGCTGCACCACCAAGTGTGAAAACAAATTCACTCGTAGATTTATAATCCATTGTATCAGATATCCAGTTAGCATCGTTGTATCCCTCTAGAACAGTATGATATCTCGTATAATGCAGACTATATTTTAAAGTTTCTCTCAGATACCTCAAAACTCTTACTATGACTTTCCAGTGGTTATGTCCTGGATTGGTCGTATATCTGCTAAGTCTGTTTACAACTTGAGCGATATCAGGTCGAGTGCAATTTGTGAGATACATCAGACTTCCGATGATTCTCGAATACTCTAATTGTGACACGCTTTAGCCAGTATTCTTTGATAAATAAAGAGTTTGGTCTACATGAGTCTATAAATAAAGAGTTAGGTCTACATGAGTCTTAGCCACATTTAGATCTCATTTATTATATTTCTCAAGTATCTTCTCAATATAATGAGTTTGAGATAATATATACCCCTCTGATGTTCTGGAAATCTTAATTCCTAAGATCACATCAGCTACTCCTAAATCTTTCATATCAAATTTACTGGTTAATACTTTCTTGGTAGACTGAATTATCTCATGATTACTACCAATTATCAGTATATCGTCTAAGTATAGACAAACAATGACGTATCATTTTTTGTGTTGATTTGGTGTATACACACTTATCATACTCATTGATTTTGAACCCACTTGACAATATCTCTTTGTCAAATTTTTCATGACATTGTTTAAGTGTTTGTTTTAATCCGTATAAGGATTTTACAAGTTTGCACACCTTCTGTTCTTGTCCAGGAACATTGAAACTTTCTGGTTGTTCCATGTAAATCTCTTCATCCAGTTCACCATTTATGAATGTCGTCTTTCCATTCATTTGATATATTTCAACACCAAATATAGCTGTTATGGCTATGAGCATTCTCATTGACGTGATACGAGTCACTGGTGAATAAGTATCAAAGTAATCAATACCTTCTTTTTGTCTATAATATTTTTTTACAAGTCTTGCCTTGTACTTATCTATTAATCCATTCGGCTTCATCTTCCGTTTGAATATCCATTTGTAGTCCAGTGGCTTACAACCTGGAGGAAGATCAACCAACTCCCAAGTATGGTTTTGTAGGATAGAATCAATCTCACTATTGAAAGCCTATTTCCACAAAGGTGCCTCCGACGAAGTCATTGCTTCTTTATAACTTTGATGCTCATTTTCTAACATGTATGTCAGAAAATCGGGTCCAAATGACTTAGACGTTCTAGCACTTTTGCTACGTCTAGGTTCAATTTACTCAATATTTTTATGTTGATCTGATTCTTGGTCAACTTGATCACTGCCTTTAATAGTATCAATAGTTCTTTTGAGAGACTTTATTCTTTATCTTTCCTTACAAGGAAATGTCTCTTCAAAGAATGTCGCATTCCTTGACTCAATTATCATATTTGGATTGATGTCAGGAATTTTAGACTTATGTACCAAGAATTAATACGCACTATTATTGTGAACATATCCAATGAATATACAGTCAACAGTTTTGGGTCCTATTCTAACATTCTTAGGTTTAAGAACCATTACTTTGGCGAGACACCCCCACACTTTTAAGTATTTGTAGGAAGATATGTGACATTTCCATAATTCATATGGTGTTTTGTCCAATATTTTGTGAGGTAGCTTGTTCAGAACATAGTTGGCGGAAATCAAGGCTTCCCCCAATAAGTTGTGGGGTAAACCAGAGGTTGGCAACATGGCGTTCATCATTTCCTTCAACGTTCAGATTTTGTGCTCAGCAATCCCATTTTGTTGAGGCGAATAAGGAGTAGTAGTTTCGTGAATAATTCCATGATTAGAACAATATTCAACTCCTCTATCACTCCTGATTCTTTTGATTTTCTTGTCAAGTTGATTTTCAACTTCGTTCTTATAATGTATAAAGCTCTCAATAGCTTCATCTTTGCTCCTCAGCAAATACACATAACAGAATCTTGTGCTATCATCGATAAAAGTGACAAAATACTTTTTACTGCCTCTTATTTGCATAATATTCATATCACACACATCGGAGTGTACAAGTTCCAATGTTCATAACTTCGTTCTATGGAATGAAATGATGTTCTATGCATTTTTGCTTCAACACGTGCCTCACATTTATGTTGGTTATCAATTGTAAATTTAGGTATATAGTCCATGTTAATTAATTTACACATTGTATCATAATTAACATGTCCTAACCTCTCATGCCATACATTTTGTGACTCAATAATATAAACGAAAGATGTAGCTTTATTATTAGCACTGTGTCGATTGACAATCATTACATTGAACTTGAAAAGGCCCTCAGTGAGGTATCATTTTCATACATAGACATCGTTCTTGGTCAGTAAAAATTTATCAGAAATAAATACAAGCTTAAAATCATTCTTACTAAGGAGTGAACCTGAAACCAAGTTCTTTCGAATATCAGGAACATGCAAAATATTCTTCAATGTAAGCTTTTTTCCATATGTCATTTTCATAACCATTATGCCTTGTCCAACCACTCTAGAGGTAGAAGAATTTCCCATTGTCAAATGATCACCACCATCGACCTTATGATACGAGGAAGACATCTTGTTATCAGCACAAATATGACGAGTAGCCCCAATGTCTACCCAACATTCTATCGGATTTCCAAACAAGTTGGCTTCTGTTACAATTACAGAGAGGTTCATCTCTGAGATCTCATCAGTTATCTGTTCATCCTCAGTGACATGGGCCTCAATTTTTTTCTTCCCTTTGTCCTGAGAATTCTTGTTTCTGCAGTCCTTTGCCATGTGACCGCTTTTCCACACATATAACACTTCCCTTTGAACTTATTGTTTGCTTGGGAAGAATCAGCTCCACTGTTCTTTCTTTTTTTGCTACCATTTCCACCATCGACGATGTTGGCCTTAGACTCCATAGTCTTGTAGTTGGCCTTTTCGGACTTCTTGTTGTCCTCTTTGATCCTCAATTGAACTGTAAGGTCTTCAAGACTCATCTGCTTCTTTTTGTGTTTCAGATAGCTCTTGAAGTCCTTCCATGATGGAGGTAATTTTTCAATGATTGTGGCAACTTGAAACATCTCGCCGAGTTTCATTCAATTATCCAATATTTCATGAATGATTAACTGAAGTTCACCCAACTGAGACAACCATCTTGTAGTCCGGGAACCTAACCATGATAAATTTCTTCTGTTCGGCATCCTCGATTTTGTACATCTTCTCGAGAGACTCCCAGAGAATCTTCTGTTGGGGTTGGTGCTCAGAGCGCCAATTCCCGGTTGTATTTCTTTTGAATACTTCTGTAAAACATTATTATTATGAATAATATATATGCAGTTTCTATAATATAATCTATCTTTCTATATGGTAAAGACGTAATGACCCTAGAATGATTAGTCATGATACAGTTGTAAAAGCGTCGCAACGGACATTGAGAAGTATCATGACGTTGTCATTCTCAGACAGTTCCTGGTCAAGGTTTACACTACTTGGTCAGTATAGTAAACCCGTTGAGACCGGTACATATCGTATACTGGAATATATGATTCCAATGAACCATAAGTCTTGGAGACTAGTATAGACGTGTAGGTGTTTATAGCGGATAAACACTGAACGACTCACCGAAGATTCTTAATGGATGGTACACCAGCGTCAATAAGAATCTTCTGGGTTGAGTAGCACTTGTGATTCTTAGACTTGAGATGCCATTGTGGGCACATGAGACATCTTCTACACTTAGACGGCAGTCACGTCACCGATCTATTTAGATCAGACCTCCGCCTGTTCGTTGGGTGTAGATAGATCCTCAGGGTGTCCTATGTGTATCAAGATAGGATCCGTCAGTTCTGTGTACCAGAGCATAGGTAGTCCATATGATTAGCAATCAGATAAAACCATGGGCCCGTGGTAAAGTTTAGAAGCTAGTTCTAAACATTCTTTTAGAGATTGCTAATAGAATAGTCGACTGGATAATCCCGATAGAGATTTGACGTTTACATCTATATCTCTGGGATTTATCCGGATACCTGTGACGGAGGAATTATACATTTGCCATGACCTCGACCTGTATGGTTCAGCGAGATTATCCGTGATCGTCATAATCTACGGGTGGATAGATTATGGACACGAAATTAGATTTCGTGACGGATATACCTGAATCTAGAGAGTCTCAATAATGAAACATACTCGTAGAGCACACTAGAGCAACATTAATAAATAATATTGATTATTTATAAAGTCGTTTAAAGGTTAAACGCAAGATACGTGCTAAAGGGACTAGATAGTCATTTGCCTAATTATTGTGTATTTATATTTAATACTTGATTAATTTAAATACACATTAATTAATAGTCAAAATGAGTTATTTGACTTATATCCTAAATGAATATATATTTTTAATATTTAATGTAAATATTATACATATATTTAATATATTTGTATTTGATTAATTAATTGATTATTTAATTGTTAAATGATTAAAAATTAATTAAAATATAATATCTTACATTAGGATATTTGATGTAAATGATATTAGTTGCCTTTGTTGACTTAAATAAATATCCATAGTGTTTTAGATATTTATGCAAGTTGATTTAATGAAATTTGAAATGAAATTGAAATGAAAATTTGGTATATACATTTGCAAGGGTTTCGGCAAAGGTAAAAATTGGAGAGGTATATATTGTTTTCATTTCTTTCTCATTTACTAACCTAATACACTTTTCATAAAACTCCATTGAAAGATACCAAGGAAACAAGTGAAGGAGAAAAGGAAAAACGAAAAGAAAAGCTTGGATTTTGTAATTTTTTCAAACTTACTAGTAGAAAGGAAATTGTTCCTTAGGATCTAGGCAACATCTTATGATGTTCTTAAGTTATTCTTTTCTTTATTTCTTGTGTTTTTGATGATGGAAATTTTTATTGAAAGTGTTGAGCATGTATTGTGAAGGAAGGTTGTGACTATTGTAGTTGTAAGCTTTCTTTTAAGGTTTTGGAAACCATGTTGCTAATCTAGAGTTGTTGAACCACTCTTAGATGACCTAGATTTGATCTTGAGTTTTTTCATTGTGTTGAGACTTGGATTGGATGAAGAATGATGATTGAAGTAATTGATTTAATGTATTTGGTCTAATTTGTCCAATTTGTGGAAATTGAAAAATTAGGGTTCTTAACTAATTCCAAATTTGGGGCTTTTCATATATGTTGTGTATTTGTATGTTATATGATGCATATAAAGTTTCATGTTGATTGTATTACATTTGATGTGTTTTGAATCATGAAATGACAAAAGGCACAAATTGCCTACCATTAGAGGCTCTCGGCCTTGGACTTAGAATTTAGGGATTTTGGTTGTTTTGGTGTTTTGATGTTTTGAACATGCTAAGTTCATCTTAGAAATGATTTAGAATCATTCAAAATTGATTTGATCAATTTCGGACTAAAATGGACAAAATACCAAGCAAGGGTAATTTGGTAAATTCACTTAAATATGATTTATTGAATTTTATTTCATAATTTGATTATTGGAATATTAAATAAATGTGTTTATTTAATTAATCCGAGAAAAAGTTTTGAAATCGGAAAATACGATTTTCCACCGCTTCCGCTGCGTTACCGGATTCAGCCCCTAAAAACCCCTACAAAATGGTATCAGAGCGAGTCTGATTCTAAGCCACCTAATATGATTAGCCTTCATTGAATCAATGTTTAATCATGTTTTCTTGACTTTATGCATGCTAATTAGGATCTAAATTGGTTAGATTTAGGGTGTATGACACTTAGCGGAAAATCCCTAATTGATAAGGTTTGAATGTAATTATGTATTTGATGCATATTATATGGTCCGTCTTGTCAATACGGTTTATGAATACTTATTTGTGAATACATCCGAGACCGTGCCTCTGCTGTGAGGGTGTAGCCGATAAAGATTTATTTATACCGGATGTATATAAGATATTGGTAAATTCAAGTAAAAGCAGAATTCTGAACGTGCCCTAGCTGTCAGGATACGTAAGTAAAACTTGAGTTTATCATTGACGAGTTTAACCTTGGTACGTCTCCTTGTGGGCCTGCCTTCGCAGCGACAACGAGAAACGGCCAGGACCGGATACTTAGGAGTCACTATTGAGTGATTGACAAATGAGTTGTCAACCTGATGAATATACGTAGGCGAGATCGTGCCTCTGCTGTGAGCTGAAATATATTCACGGGATCCACCTTTCACTATTAGTATTTAATTTAATCATTAAATATTTGCATTCTTTTTTGGGATTACAGTATTGCATGATTTAGTGTGAGCGGCATATTAGATTAAAAATCCATGATCTAGTTTATGCTTTTGATATTATCTGAAACTGCTTAATTTCTGCTAACCGTTTTTCGTGATCTATTTGATAGATTGGCGATGGCGGCACAATCCACAAATCAGTTTGCGCGTATGCTAGATGCGAACAAACTGAAAGGCGCTGAGAATTTCGCTGACTGGGAATTGGATTTGAGGATTGTCCTCGATTCCGAAAAGCTGGGATATGTTCTTGAGGGTCCGTTGCCCCTTGCTGTGGGTGCGGATGCTTCGGAGGAGGAACGCCAAGTTTTTGAAACTTGGAAGGATGATGATTTAAGGGTTAAATCATACATCCTTAGTTCACTGTCTCCGAAACTCAAGCAACAGTACTATGGTATCCTAGATTCCTATAGTATGATGACGCGATTGAGACAATCGTTTGAGAACCAAGAACAAATGATTGTTCACAAAGTCGCCATGGAACTGTTCCATGCGCGTCTGGATGAGGAGCAAAGTGTTAGCCCGCATGTTCTTCAGATGATCAATTTGATCATCAATTGAGGCAACATAATCTCATCTTGAATGACATTCTCGGTAGGAGTGTCATTCTTGGTTCGCTACCAGCTTCATTTCGCCAGTTCGTGATGTACTTCAACATGCACGGGACTGTCTGTACCTACCAGGAGCTACATAGGATGTTGCTCACGGCAGAAGAGACCTTAAGAAGGGAGTACCGACTCGCCCTCCTAGAACTACTTCACTTTCGGCTTCTTCCCAAGGATGGTCCAAGGGAAAGAAGAAGAAAGGGAAGAAGAAGAAGGCTTTCGGTCCTCAACCACAGGCGAAGATTGCTAAGCCCAAGAGGGTTTCTGAAGACAAATGCCACCACTGCGGCAAAGTCGGGCACTGGAAGAGGAACTGTCCTGATTACATTTCCCAGCTGAGGAGAGACAGATCATCTACATCAGGTACTTTTATTTTTCCAGTTATTGATTTATCTTTGGCTTGTGAAGCCGTTACATCCAACTGGATTTTAGATTCTGCTTGTCCCATTCACATTTGCAATTCGTTGCAGGTGCTGAAGGAATTAGGAGGCTGAAGCCCGGGGAGATGCAGTTGCGGTTCGGGAGTGGAGACTCTTTGGATGCAGTTGCAGTGGGAGTATGCGAGATCTCATTGCCGAATGAGACACTTTTGTTAAATGAATGCCATTTTGTACCTGGATGTGTAGCTAATATTATATCACTTTTTGTATGGATACAGAAGGCTTTTGCATTAATATTAAGAATAGTTCTTTATATTTATATGATAGTAATAATATTCAGATCCTTTGTTGTCCAAACCAGTATGGTCATTATACATTGCAAACTTCAAAAGATATATTAAGTACTAGAGTTAATAAACGTAGTTTACCTGTAATTAATAATACTGAACTTTGGCATGTGAGACTTGGTCACATTGGCGTCAAACGCCTTACCCAATTGGTTAGGAATGGTTTGATATCAGATCTTACCATTGAATCATATCCAACTTGTGAATCCTGTATTCAGGGTAAGATGACCAAAGCCCCATTTTCTAGTGTTGGACACCGCGCCACTAACTTACTGGAACTCGTACATTCTGATGTATGTGGTCCACTAAGTCAAACTGCTCACAGTGGTTATTCGTACTTCGTTACCTTTACCGATGATTTGTCACGGTACGGTTATGTGTATTTGATGTGACATAAATCGGAAACCTTTGAAAAGTTCAAAGAGTTCCGAAATGAAGTAGAAAAACAAACTGGTAATATATTAAATGCCTTCGATCAGATCGAGGCGGCGAATATATGAGTGGTGAGTTCATGGATTATATGAAGGAGAATGGGATTCTCGCTCAATATACTCTCTCCAGGTACTCCACAGCACAATGGAGTATCTGAAAGGAGAAATCGGACTTTATTGGATATGGTCCGATCAATGTTGAGTTTCACAGATTTGCCCTATTATTTATGGGGCTACTCTCTCTTAACAGCCGCACATCTTTTGAAAAAGATTCTTTCAAAAGCTGTTCCTACGACTCCGTATCAGATATGGTTCGGTAGGAGACCAAATCTTAATTATATTAAGGTTTGGGGTTGTCCTGCCTATGTCAGGTGACTCAGCAGCAGATAAGCTTTCGCCTCGGGGGTAAAAGTTTAGGTTTGTCGGATATCCTTCGAATACGAGGGGATATCTGTTCTATGATACCGAGCATCGAAATGTGTTCGTAGCTCGCTTCGCAAAATTTCTAGAAGTAGAATTTTTGTCAGAAGGTGGTAATCATAGACAGGTTGAGCTTGATGATGTCCACCTGAAAACAACGAACCAACGGAGGAACCTGAAGTTCAAGTAGATGAATGACCTTCAACACACACACTCCGTAGGTCGGAAAGGGTATCTAGACCTCCTGAATGCTTGTATTTGATACAAGAAAAGAGTCTGGATGTTCTCCTAGTTGAAGAGACAGATCCTTTCACCTATAGAGAATCGATGTTGGACATCGACTCCGTGAAATGACAAAGTGCCATGAAATCCGAGATAGACTCAATGCATGAAAATCAAGTTTGGGACTTGATTCCGCTTCCCGAAGGAATTGTTCCTATCGGTTGTAAATGGGTTTACAAGAGGAAGCGCGGGCCTGACGGTAAGGTTGAAACTTACAAGGCCCGACTGGTAGCAAAAAGTTACACGCAGCGACCTGGCGTCGACTACGATGAAATATTTTCACCAGTTGCAATGCTTAAGTCTATCCGGATTTTGCTTTCTATAGCTGCGTATCATGACTACGAGATTTGGAAAATGGATGTCAAAACGACTTTTCTAAATGGATTTCTTGATGAAGAAATCTATATGGAACAGCCGGAAGGTTTTGCATCCAGCAAAAACTCGGGCATGGTATGTAAGCTTAAGAAGTCCATTTATGGACTTAAACAAGCTTTGCGAAGTTGGAATCTTCGATTCGATGAGATTATTAGATCGTCTGGTTTTCTCAAGAATTCGGAAGAATCATGTGTGTATCAGAAGGCCAGTGGGAGCATGGTCGTATTTTTAGTCCTATATGTTGATGACATCCTAATCATTGGGAATGATTTAGGTATGTTACAAACGTCAAAGCGTACCTCTGTAAGAATTTCTCCATGAAGGACCTGAGAGAAGCTTCCTATGTTTTAAGGATAAAACTCTATAGAGATAGACAAAGGAGGCTGATTGGGTTATCCCAATCAACGTACATAGATATATCTTGGAACGGTATAGTTTTGGTAACTGTAAGACAGCAAACATACCGTTCAGACATTGGATACATCTTTCTAAAAGATGTGTCCACAAACAGAAGATAAGAATGTTAGAATGTCTAACCAACCTTATGCTTCGTGTTTGGGTAGCATAATGTATGCCATGTTATGTACGAGGCCTGATATCAGTTTCGCTGTTAGCGTAACTAGTAGATATCAGTCCAATCCAGGTAATGACCATGGATGACCATTAAACATATCCTAAAGTATCTTAAAGGTACTAAGGATAAGTTGATTATTTATGGAGGAACGAGCTGCAGGTTAATAGGTATACAGACTCCGATTTTCAATCAGATCCCGATGATAGAAAGTCTACATCTGGATTTGTCTTTACCCTTAATGGAGGTGCAGTTTGTTGGAAGAGTTCCAAACAGGGATCAACAACAGATTCCACCACTGAGGCGGAATATATTGCAGCTTCTGAAGTTGCAAAAGAGGCTATGTGGATAAAGAACTTTATCACAGAATTGGGAGTTGTCCCAAGTATCGAGAATGCGATTCCGTTATACTGTGATAATACTGGAGCCATTGCGCAAGCAAAGGAACCGAGGGCGCATCAGAAGTCGAAGCATGTGGAACGCAAGTACCACATCATTCGAGAGATCGTGTCGCGAGGGGATATTGTCGTGTGTGCAAGGTACCGAGTGAAGATAATGTAGCAGACCCGCTGACGAAAGCCATACCTCCGAAATTGTTTGATAAACACGTGGAGTCGATGGGTATTAGATACAATCGATATTGGCACTGGAGCAAGTGGGAGATTTTGTTGGGGTTGGTGCTCAGAGCGCCAATTCCCGGTTGTATTTCTTTTTTGAATACTTCTGTAAAACATTATTATTATGAATAATATATATGCAGTTTCTATAATATAATCTATCTTTCTATATGGTAAAGACGTAATGACCTTAGAATGATTAGTCATGATACAGTTGTAAAAGCGTCGCAACGGACATTGAGAAGTATCATGACGTTGTCATTCTCAGACAGTTCCTGGTCAAGGTTTACACTACTTGGTCAGTATAGTAAACCTGTTAAGACCAGTACATGTCGTATACTGGAATATATGATTCCAATGGTTTCTCAATGAACCATAAGTCTTGGAGACTAGTATAGACGTGTAGGTGTTTATAGCGGATAAACACTGAACGACTCACCGAAGATTCTTAATGGATGGTACACCAGCGTCAATAAGAATCTTCTCGGGTTGAGTAGCACTTGTGATTCTTAGACTTGAGATGCCATTGTGGGCACATGAGACATCTTCTACACTTAGACGGCAGTCACGTCACCGATCTATTTAGATCAGACCTCCGCCTGTTCGTTGGGTGTAGATAGATCCTCAGGGTGTCCCATGTGTATCAAGATAGGATCCGTCAGTTCTGTGTACCAGAGCATATGTAGTCTATATGATTAGCAATCAGATAAAACCATGGGCCCGTGGTAAAGTTTAGAAGCTAGTTCTAAACATTCTTTTAGAGATTGCTAATAGAATAGTCGACTGGATAATCCCGATAGAGATTTGACGTTTACATCTATATCTCTGGGATTTATCCGGATACCTGTGACGGAGGAATTATACATTTGCCATGACCTCGACCTGTATGGTTCAGCGAGATTATCAGTGATCGTCATAATCTACGGGTGGATAGATTATGGACACGAAATTAGATTTCGTGACGGATATACCTGAATATAGAGAGTCTCAATAATGAAACATACTCGTAGAGCACTAGAGCAACATTAATAAATAATATTGATTATTTATAAAGTCGTTTAAAGGTTAAACACAAGATATGTGCTAAAGGGACTAGATAGTCATTTGCCTAATTATTGTGTATTTATATTTAATACTTGATTAATTTAAATACACATTAATTAATAGTCAAAATGAGTTGTTGACTTATATCCTAAATGAATATATATTTTTAATATTTAATGTAAATATTATACATATATTTAATATATTTGTATTTGATTAATTAATTGATTATTTAATTGTTAAATGATTAAATTAATTAAAATATAAATATCTTACATTAGGATATTTGATGCAATGATATTAGTTGCCTTTGTTGACTTAAATAAATATCCATAAAGTGTTTTAGATATTTATGCAAGTTGATTTAATGAAATTGAAATGAAATTGAAATGAAAATTTGGTATATACATTTGCAAGGGTTTCGGCCAAGGCAAAAATTGGAGAGGTATATATTGTTTTCATTTCTTTCTCATTTACTAACCTAATACATTTTTCATAAAACTCCATTGAAAGAAACAAAGGAAAAAGTGAAGGAGAAAAGGAAAAACGAAAAGAAAAGCTTAGATTTTGTAAGTTTTTCAAACTTACTAGTAGAAAGGAAATTGTTCCTTAGGATCTAGGCAACATCTTATAATGTTCTTAAGTTATTCTTTTCTTTATTTCTTGTGTTTTTGATGATGGAAATTTTTATTGAAAGTGTTGAGCATGTATTGTGAAGGAAGGTTGTGACTATTGTAGTTGTAAGCTTTCTTTTAAGGTTTTGGAAACCATGTTGCTAATCTAGAGTTGTTGAACCACTCTTAGATGACCTAGATTTGATCTTGAGTTGTTTCATTGTGTTGAGACTTGGATTGGATGTAAGAATGATGATTGAAGTAATTGATTTAATGTATTTGGTCTAATTTGTCCAATTTGTGGAAATTGAAAAATTAGGGTTCTTAACTAATTCCAAATTTGGGGCTTTTCATATATGTTGTGTATTTGTATGTGTATATGATGCATATAAAGTTTCATGTTGATTGTATTACATTTGGATGTGTTTTGAATCATGAAATGACAAAAGGCACAATTGCCTACCATTGGAGGCTCTCGGCCTTGGACTTAGAATTTAGGGATTTTGGTTGTTTTGGTGTTTTGATGTTTTGAAAATACTAAGTTCATCTAGAAATGATTTAGAATCATTCAAAATTGATTTGATCAATTTCGGACTAAAATGGATTCCAGCCTCTAAAAACCCCTACATCTTCGCAGAAGTCATGCCTTGATACACATTGTATAAGGTATTGTCATGTCCTCCCAAGAGGTAATTCTAGCACAAGAAGTCACCTAACGACCATGTCTCTTCTCGCAGTTGCTTGGCTGTTTCTGTTTCTCCCTCCACATGACCCGGAGGATCTTTGAGATACTTAGTCAACTGCAGTGTTGTCAGGTAGAATAATATTTTGCTCTGCTATTGTTTAAATTTTGCTCCACCAAACTTTTCCGATTTTTCTCTATGAGCGACCGATACTGCGATATTTCTGCTAGCCATGGGTAATTGGAAAAACCAACAATAATCAATAAGTCTACAAAAGACGAATTGCACAATGATCAAATGTATGATCTCGTTTGAGTGATATACTAAGAATCCACTCGTTGTTATATTGGACAGTAGTACCAAATAATACAAGTCCTTGAATTTACGACTAAGGTTTCTTATGATAAATGAATAAATGAATATTCTCAGAGGACGAGGGGGTCCGAAGTAACCTTTTAAATACATGTCCACTTAGGCTCTTATCGCCTTTTTTGACAGAATATCCTTTAAACATTTTCTCAATAGAATATCTTAGACATTCAAACTTAGTATTACACTTTAATTCACAATATAATAATATATATGTGTAGGTTTGTATGTGTATAAATCAATCAAGCTTGGACAAAATTACTTGTGTAAGATTACACTTTTAATTCTCAACCAAGTATGCAACACACGATTAATTTTCAACTTTATCACTATGTGTATGCTTGTGATAATTGAACACTCTAATATTAACTTAAACATATACTTCCAAGTTTATGGTAATACAATATATGATTTTACTAAGCTAACAATATGTCATACATGGTAATATAAATTAATCTATGTCTATGTCTATGTTATTATTTTTGAATCTAAAAACATTACAGGAATAAATTCGTTAGTATCACGTTCGTTAATTCGTTCGAACGAAACTTTCCAGTGAGTTCATGTTCGTGTAGCATTCGTAAACGTGTTCGAACGAAGTGTTCCAGAGAGTTCACGTTCATGTTGCGTTCGTAAACACGTTCAAAAGAAGTATTCCAGAGAGTTCACATTCGTGTTGTGTTCGTAAATGCGTTCGAACGTTCTTTGATAGAATACTGGCGTTCGAGTTGCGTTTGAAGACGCATTCGAACGAGACTACAAAAATAGAATTTTTTGCCTACGCGTTCATCGGGCGTTCGAACGCCCTTGCGTATTTTTCATGCACATAATACATTTTCCAGAAAAATGACTATTAACACATGTAAAATTTCATTTAACAACATATATAAAGTAATAAGTTCTTAAGATTGTTGTCTTTTGAGTGTCATTAAACGAAAATTAACATGCAAACTAATCTTAATCATTCCAAAACCAGAACACAACAATGGAATCAAACTAACATGCCAAATTGAACATAAACCATAAGACTTAGAGAAACTTGGAAAATATAGAAAATGATGAAGACTTCGTCCAAGCCGAGTTGCATCTGTCCTTAAGAACTTATTAGCCCCGCATCGATGCTCAACGGATGGTTTTGTGGCTAAAGTTCTCACATGATTACTTGGATGCTTCTTGTAGAATGGGCACTCATTTCACAAGATCTTGAATAAGGAAAAATGGTGAAAACTCTATTTTCCTTAAATGACTATCTAAGATAATGGATGAAACTTATGATTTTCTGGATACAACAAATGATCTCAAAGCTTCTTAATTTATAGGCATGAAAGGGTGAATTTGAGGGCACCCTTTGGTTTGGGGTGTAACCCTCCTAAGTGTTATACCATTTCCTTTATGCCCTTTGAGGCCTAAAGTCTCATCCTTTCAATTTAGATGACATGTTCCACCATGTTTGTGCATTTCCCATAAGGCACAACTCAAAGGACATGACCCTCCTACACTCATACTATATATTTAGATAATTTACAAAATAAAGGTCATCAAGGTGATCATATGGGATCGTTGGGGTGATTGCAGTCGCCGTCTGATAGTTAATTTTTATGGGTTTCAACTGATTATATTTTTTTCATATGTTGTTTGAAGTAATATAATTATTTTTTGTCTTTCTAATTGCATCAAACTTAATGGATTGTGATATGCTTAATATGTGTTATGATTGGTCATAGAAGGATTTTATGGATTTTTATATGGAATACAAAAAATAAAAAGTTAAGAGTGTTTATTATTCGCCCAAGATATAACATTTGAACAGTTAATTGTAAGAGTGTATGAGCTACTAAAGATTAATTCAAATGAATAAAGTATTACAGTGAAGTCATTTTGAAATCAAATTATCCTACATAGCTAGTAGCTTTATTATTCATGGACATGCTGGTCAACGAAAATTAGGTAAGCTGTTTATATTTATGAACTCTTAAGCAAAGATTAGTGAACTAAAAGTAAAGATTATTGGCTACTCGATCTAATAGGTGATAAGTAATCCATCTTTCATAAGCAGAGATTCATATATCCCTAAATATTAATAAAACAAGAGATGTCTTAGAAACTGGAAGATATCAGTTATCATGGACTAGAAGAGTATGTAGAGATCTTTGTTGAATTGAAGAGGGTCTTAATTTTTTTTTTTAGGATTCTTTAACGCACATAGATTTCTTCCACGGACACAGACGGATACATGTATCAAACACTCATACGGGAAAATTTAGTTTTGGGTCAACTTCATAGATATCTTCAACAAGACATAAAATCTATGCAAGCTGAGTAAACTCGTTCAACTTTACTGCAAGTTTAAAGAAAGGGAAGGGCAAAGTTCAGTTGCTATTAGCTCACTTGAATCTCTTCACTCGTATAATAAACAACACTCATCGTAGTCAAATCTAGCTTAGTACATCTCAGATGATGAGATAACCTTCCATTACTATTTTTGCTTATTTACTATCATGGTTTTAAACATGTACATTTTACGTCTTACTTTACTTCCAAAATTCCATAATTAAGAGTGGTGGAAAAGCCCGACCTATCGAGCAATAGGCTAGTCCAGGCTTTTCTTTTCTAGGTTTGAGCTTAGACGTGGTTTCAATGCAAAAGTTGAAGGCCATTTTAAAATATATTGAATTATATTACCAAACCAAACAAAGTATTTTCTCATTATGTGAGGTTCTATATATGGATCTTTTGACTCTATAATACTCTATCTGAGATCATTGATTTATCAAACTCCATAAAACTTAGGTCTCTTTTTATGATTTCTGTCCATATCAAATTAGGTATTCCTCTTCCTCGTTTGACATATGGCATCACAATTTGCTCTTATTTTCTCACTTGATCACTTAAAGTCCCACGTTGGATATGTCCAAACCGTCTTAGCCTTGTTTCTCTCATATTCTCATAAATCGATGTTACCCTTAATTTCTTCCTAATTATTTCAATTCTAACTCTGTCTTTCCTAGTCCACCCATGTTGGACAATTATGACCCATAGCGTCACTATTTGTACAGATCATAGTGTTGTTGTACAAATTAACTATGTGACAAAGGAGATTGCACTCTTATCATTTGTGATTAGATCACCTAGATGTATAAATGATAGGAGGTCCTTATGATTTGTTCCTGGATTGAGAATGATATGAGACAGTATCAATCCACGAAGAATAAATCATTAAATATCCCTAGTCAGAGTATTGTCGAGATTGGACATCGATAAATGCGTAAAAGACTAGTATTACACTTGTGCGCGTTGTGAGGGCATAACGACATAGTTCTCATATATTTGGGTATAGGATAGTCATGCAAGTGTAATAGGAGGTTGTGTTTTACCGATGGTACGGGAAATAGCTTCGCTCTGGATAGACCCCCTCGGAATTCCATTGGTAGTATGACTATGTGTCTATGGAAGTCCGAAATCAGGGTAGGTGTATTTGGTCTTAACTTGAGACTTGCACCGCTAATACTTACGACAATCAATATACTTTGGTTTTGGTCGTCCAGGGCTTTAACTGATTTCTGTGTACGCCTCTTCTGGGTATAGCGAGAATCGTAGTGTGTTGGGTGTGATGTCAAGACGGAAGTGTCACTCCAGTCATATGGAGTTGATGATCGCGTAGGATACATAACTGGTTCTCTAAAAAGGTTACAACCGTCGGGATAATATGACTTGGTCATGATTATCCGATAATAAAGAGACTAGTTGCTCGTAATCCGATATATGCTTCGTACGGGGCAGACACTGTACCAGCCCCAGGCCTTGCATGTGATCATTCGATACTGGATCGAAATACGCAATACTTATATACTACGCCTGATATAGATCCTTATATTCCTGTAAGGATATTTATGGAGAATTGGGTAGGCATGGCGCTTTGCTAGAAGCCAATCTTGTCTTGTAAATCGGTATAAATGTAGTACTAGGTACTTACGTATTCGGATAGTCCGACGACCGAATTTACGGCCAACATATCTGGGGATCTCATGGGTCACTTCCCAAAGATTCACTGATGACGTATGACTAGCACTTTTATTAATCTGGGATTAATATAATGAGAGAGAGAAAATTAATCTGGGATTATTGCGGAGATATTTTATCTGGGATAAAATATTAATTAAAGAGAGATAACGATTAATTTGGAATTAATCGGTAAATTAATATATTTGATATATTAAACGAAATTAGATTTCGACGCGGAATTAAAATTAGATTTTAATTCGGGCGAACGAATTAATTTAGAATTAATTCGTTAGCGACGTGGATAGTGACTTCACTAGGCGTAATCATTTAATTACGTCGCAACGAAAAATTCATTAATTTGGAATTAGCGAACCCGAGCCCGGGATTATTTGCGAGCGCATTCGCATTTCGAATTCGAGTGCGGCATGCAAGTCAAATCAAGCGTCGAATCATTAGTCACATCAAGCGTCAAATCACATGTCACTTTGAGTGATGTGAAAATTGATTGATTGATAGATTGATGGTAATTGGTAGTTGTTGGGTTGTTGGAAAGCTTTGTTGTTTGACTTTTAGAAAGCTAATAAATTGCTAATTTAATTTGGAAATTGTTGAAGTGTATTAGATACACTTTTGGCAAAACAACCAAACCAACTCACTCTTTCTCTTTCTCTCATTCTCTCTCACGCCCATGGAGGGCAATTTTTCTTCTGTTTTGGCAGCCCACTGCCGAGAGTCAAGAAGAAAATGGGAAGCAAAGAGTTTGATTTTTGTGGCAAAAATCAAGAGAGCTAGCACTCCGAGGACATGCGAAGGTGATAGGGAAGTCCACCCATGAGCCGGGAATCATTTGACGAAGCTTGGAGCTTGGATTCTTGAAGATAAAACCGAAAATAGAGGGGAGGAGTAGCAGCTCACTGCCGAATGCACCAGTGGGCAGCATTTGATTTTTTGTTGCCTCGCGCATCGCTCAACCGATCGATGTGAATATTCCGCAACTCTCTCATATGTATTCATATGTATTTCTTGCTTTGTATTCGATCTTCGGGACGTAGAAACTCCAACATGGTATCAGAGCAAGGTTGAAAAGCATGAAATTTGATTAGGGTTAAAAATTGGGGTAAAAATGTGTTTGAGCATGATTTATGAAATTGGATGAATGAATATGTTTAAATGTGTTTTAATTGAGGATTGATTGGATAAATTTGTTGAAAAATTGTTAGGAACATTTTTCCCCAATAATCTTAGCTTGGCCGAGAGGAAGGAAGCCCTAATTATCTTGGAATTTTTGATTTTTTGTTTATTGGATGAATTGGAATCATTCGAGAATGTTGATTTAATGTCGATTGTGAATTTAATTGGATTGAAACCGAATCGGACACAAATTGCCCAAATTGTCGAGAATGATATAGCATGAAATGGGTTTGATTTGAATCAAAATGTCTTGGACATGTGATGATGAAAATGAGCATGATTAATTAGGCTAATTGATGTTTTAGAAATGTTAATTGGGTAATTAATTGTGTAATACACTTTATGTAATTAAATTGGGAATTAGGAATTTTTGTAATTTAATTATGTTGGGCCTAATTTTGGAAATTGGACTTTGATAGTTGTTATTGAGCTTATTGGGCTTGGTTGTACTAAGTTGGGTTTAGGCAAAATTGGTTGGATCAAATTGGGCCCAAAACCGCTTCCATAAAGCCCAAATGCGACTAATGGACCTTTAAAGTTTAATTGGGCCAATGGGCCTAAATTGATTTCTAGGCTTATGGGGTAATTCCCGGATTGGACTTTGGTTATTGGGTTCGACCCGAGTTGACCAAAAGTCCACGCCTTAAGAAATTAATTAAAAGCCCATTGGACTTTAATTAAATTGACGTTGGACGTTAATCGGGCTTTGAGACCCGTAGCGATTAAATTTGGAATTTAAGTCGTAAAGGTTCGTCAAATTTAGTGTAAGTGTATTTAATTTGGAATTAAATAAATGGATTAGTATTATATAACAAATTGAATTGGATTTAATTTTGTAGTTTAATTTATTCGATAATTCGTACTTTAAGTTAATTATTCGCAAAACGAGTTTGACTCGAGCAAATCATCAAATCGTTGTTTGAACATTGGATGGTCATTAATTATCAGATTAATTAATTTGATTAGATTGATTGATAGCATGCTTGTGTGAATACATGGTTGCGATGCATGAATAATGTATATATGGATTTTTAGATGGTGGAGCAATTTTAGAAATTGTTGTAATAAATTTGGAATTTATTAATTGGACCTGCGTGTCCAGCCTTATTACCTCCTTATTCTTTGTATTCTCTTCTCACCTATTCCCTCAATGTAAATGAGGTTTCTTTAGAAGTGAGTAATGTAACGGGTAGAAGAAATATTTGTGCTAGCGGGAGAGAGAAATGAAGAGATTTGATCTAGGATCATTGTGTAAAGTATCCATCCGCATATCATCATTATTATTATTTAAGCGCTTTTATTATGTTATTTAGTATTTAGAATGCATGTTTAAGGGTGTATGATTATGAGACCTTAACAAAGATAATAAATTGGTTGCCAATTTGCATTCGAAAAACCCTCGCACAAATATTAAGCGTTTTTCCTTCCATTGAATGATTCTTACTCAAGATCTAAGACTGGCATTGGCTTGTTGGCCAAAGTCAAGGCCTTTGTCCGTCGAGATGTGTGTTTGAATCACGAAGGTTTTGTTCCATATTGGTGTCTTGTCCAAGTTGTGGTTTGTTGGCCAAAGTCAAGACCACTTCTTGTCCATCGACATTGATTACGAAGCTTTCCATGGTCAATGGGTCGCGCTTAACTGGGATCACTAAGTTTGTTGTGCCTAAGCCAAGGCTTAGTTGATTCAGAGGAAAAAGGTTAGGTAATATATTGGATATATTGGCATATATAAGATATATGTTTTGGACTTGGATGTTTCCCTACTGAATCTAGGAGTTGGATCAGATCCAATTCATCTTAGAGATCTACCTAATTAATTATCATACAATTTGTTGGCCAAAGTCAAGATTGTGTGATATTTAACGGGATCCTAGCCCGCTTGGAAACACGGTTTCCCGAGTACTCAACAGAGGGTTAGAGGCTCGCCGAAAAATAGTGGGAGGCAAGAATTGAATTTGCAATATTCGTTTAATTACTTGCCATACGCGCTCAAACAAATATCATTCGTCAAATATATTAAATGTTAGTTGGACTAATATTTAAATGTTGTTTTAATTAATAGTTGGACTATATTCAAACAATTTAATTTATAGTTGATTAAATAGTTGGACTATTATAATCATTATAATAAATAGTACCAAAATCGTTGATTAAATAGTTGGACTATTAGAATCAAGATAAAATTGAAAGATTGACATTTAAAACATAATTCTTGGGAAAATGTATTTGAATGGTCTAATTTTCAAATTGGGAATAATTTCAAGATGGTCATGGAAAATAATAAGTTACTTTATTAGATAAAATAACATATTAGGCCTAAGCCCGAAGTTAAGCAAATAGTCGAGCATAATCTTTGGAAGATTTATGTAATGATAACTTTAGTGTTTAATCCATTATACTTGTCGCAGTAGACTCATTGATTTCTTTGTCAGAACTAAGGATTAGATCCTTAAAGTATGATAATGAAATTGAAGGATCTTCATAAATCTATACTTAGATTTTAGAAGTACTAAATTGTAATAAATAACTCTTGGATAGTTAATGACTATTCTCAAGGAGACAAAGTCAAAGTTTGCAATATGGCAAGTAGCGCTAGTCGTACCTTACTTCGATATTCTAAAAGTCCGCGGCTTGGCCAAAGGCTTCTGGAATGTGGAAAAAGGGCAAAGACAAAATCATTATAATCTTCTGGGAAGATAAATGACATATCCTAAAATGTGGCAAACGGGATCGCGGAAGCGTGACTGCCGTTTGGACGAAGCAGACATGAAGGAATTGAAGACGAGCAAGGCTCTGACTTTAAATATGTTTGTCATAAATATGTTCAATACTAGTATTAAAATTAGATTTTAAATACTAAGTGTGGTACATAAATATGAATTGATGTTCAGAATCTGCTATGAGTAGGATACTGACTTCAATAGAGATTTATCTGCGAATTGAAACGGGACGAAAGTCGCTGTTTTAACCGTAGATACCTAATTTTAGGAATTACCCTCGGGTGTGTATCTAAAATAGGAAACTGTTATAATGTAACTAGTTTGACTAGAAACATTATCTCTATATCAGTGTTTAATCCGTTGCGGATTGACCTTTATATTCTAGAACACTAAAGTGTTTTATTTTATAAAGATGATATTGAGATAAACACATTAGATGTGAATAACAACATTTATATTTTGAATATAAATATATCTCAAACATATAACATGACAAACAAATATCTCAAATTGATTTTCAGAATAAACTATTTGTGGCATTGTTGTCTGGAACACAATTAAACAAGACTCGTATATCCGCACTTTTGAAGAGTGGGTACCAGGACTGATTTGATTCTATTCAAATAAAGTCTACGAATCTAGTTTATTGGACAATGTGCCTAAAACACCTTTACTTGGTAAAAGTGTAAGTGTCACCGATCTGTTAGCCCTAATTCATAGTGAAGCAAATGGGCCCATATCTAGCGAGGCTAGAGGTGGATATGAATATTTCGTGACCTTTACGGATGTGGCATCGCGTTATGGTTATATGTTCTTTTGAAGAACACAAATCAGAAACTTTTACAGTTTCGACGCGAAATAGACAAACAGATCGGCTAAAGTATTATACCGTCACGGTTAGACCGTAATGGAAAATACTTAAGCAATAATTTTCTAATATACTTGAAAGAGTATAGTATTCTTTTAATGAGGACTCCTCCCGGAACACGTCAATTTGACGGTGTGTCCGAACAGAGTAACCGAATTTTGTTAGACATGATAAGGTTAATCATGAGTCGCTCTGAGCTACCATTTCCTTCAACGGATAAGCATAAACAGTGCATAACTTATTTAGAATAAGGTTCCATAAAAATCTATTTGACAGATATCATATTAGATATGAATAGGATAGAAACCATGTTTCTCATTCCTGTACATTTGGGAATGCTTGGCATATGTTTGGATAATACCAAACTAAAACCCAAATTGGATAAGTGCCTAATTGTAGGTTATCCTAAGGATACCAAAGTATAGTACTTATACAACTCACATGAGAACAATTTGATTGTTGCTCACCAATGCGGTTTTCCTAAGAGGAATACCGATATTAGTGGTAAGTGGGAGGATAGTAAAACTCGATGAAAATCAGAGTAATACTATTACAGGCACCGATCCTTAATGGAACACAAATAGTTCATCTAGGATGAAACTATACCAGTAATCTTCGAATACACAAGAACCGCGTATGTCGGAGAGAGTCAGAAAAAACCTGGGGTATGGGTTTCTGATCTCACCTCATAAAGATGTCAATCTTATTGAGGAATACCAACTGACTACGTATGAGGAAGTGATACAAGGTATCGACTCCCTATTATGGCAAAGTGCCATGAATCCGAAATGGATTCCATGTATATCAACTATGTTTGGACACTAGTTGTTGTATCGCAAGGCATTGTGCCTATTGGTACTTTATAAGTCTTCAAGGAAGACGTACATGGATGGGCACATACCAACGTATACAGCTAGGCTTTTAGCGGAAAGATATCGTTATCAACATTGTGTTGATTACGATGAAACCTTTTACCTGTTGCCACGGTAAATCCATTTGGATAATGTTGCTGATGATGCATGTTTCATTTATGAAATATGACAGCTGAATGGGAAAATTGCTTTTCTGAAAAGGAAACCTTTTGGAGGATGTTTACAACATCCTGTCGGTTTTTTCGTACTAAAACTGGCAAACAAGGTTTGCAGGTTATTCGATCTATGTTTGGATTGAAGCAAGCATTAGGTTCTTGGAATTGTCATTTTGATGTGATCATAATGGTTTATGATTTAATTCAGAACGAAATGATTCTTGTGTATATAAGGAGGTTAGTGGGAGCGCACTGATAGTGGCTGTCCTATATAAAATAATGATAATATGTCATTTCTTGGAAATGATATTCCCATAAAACAATCGGTGAAAGCTTGGCTTTCAAGAAAACTCCTCCGAGAACTCGTCGCGACCTGGTGTCTCATACGCTTTGAGCATATGGATTCACAATCAGGCCAATCCATGTGATAGTCACTGGATTGATGTTAAGAACATACTTAGTATCTTAGAGAAATAAGGATGCTGTCTTAATATGTGGAGAATGAGAACTTGAAGTGACTGGTATCACTACTGCAAGTTTCCTAAACCGATTAAACGACTATAAGTTGCAACAACGGTGCTATACAGTTTGAATAACAGAACAGTGATCTGGAAATCTTCCAAGCAAGATACTGTTACCGAATAAACAACAAATGCGGGTTATTGCTGCAGCTGAGGCAGCAATAGAAGCCATTTGGGTCGATACAAATCTAATTAGATTAGATATAGTTGTTAGCAGCTGAGCTAGGCGTCAGCACAGACTAAAGAATTAATGGTCTCATCAACGATCCAGATATATACTTCGATATTCATCTGATTCGTTCGGATCATACATCGTGGCGATGTGATGATCGTATAAATCACATCAGACGATAATCATGCAAATCCGCTGACGAAACCCTTTTCTCAACAATTTGAGCCAACCGTACAAAGTTCGGGTGTAAGACACTCGAGTGACTAGCTATAGGCCAAGTGGGAGATTGCTGGACAATTATGACCCATAACGTCACTATTTGTACAGATCATAGTGTTGTTGTATAAATTAACTATGTGACAAAGGAGATTGCAATCTTATCATTTGTGATTAGATCACCTAGATGTATAAATGATAGGAGGTCCTTATGATTTGTTCCTGGATTGAGAATGATATGAGACAGTATCAATCCACGAAGGATAAATCATTAAATATCCTAGTCAGAGTATTGTCGAGATTGGACATCGATAAATGCGTAAAAGACTAGTATTACACTTGTGCGCGTTGTGAGGGCATAACGACATAGTTCTCATATATTTGGGTATAGGATAGTCATGCAAGTGTAATAGGAGGCTGTGTTTTACCGATGGTACGGGAAATAGCTTCGCTCTGGATAGACCCCCTCGGAATTCCATTGGTAGTATGACTATGTGTCTATGGAAGTCCGAAATCAGGGTAGGTGTATTTGGTCTTAACCTGAGACTTGAACCGCTAATACTTACGACAATCAATATACTTTGGTTTTGGTCGTCCAGGGCTTTAACCGATTTCTGTGTACGCCTCTTCTGGGTATATCGAGAATCGTAGTGTGTTGGGTGTGATGTCAAGACTGAAGTGTCATTCCAATCATATGGAGTTGATGATCGCGTAGGGATACAGAACTGGTTCTCTAGAAGGTTGCAACCGTCGGGATAATATGACTTGGTCATGATTATCCGATAATAAAGAGACTAGTTACTCGTAATCCGATATATGCTTCGTACGGGGTAGACAATGTACCAGCCCCAGGCCTTGCATGTGATCATCCGATACTAGATCGAAATACGCAATACTTCGTATACTACACCTGATATAGATCCTTATATTCCTGTAAGGATATTTCTGGAGAATTGGGTAGGCATGACGCTTTGCTAGAAGCCAACCTTGTCTTGTAAATCGGTATAAATGTAGTATTAGGTACTTACGTTTCGGATAGTCCGACGATCGAATTTACTGCCAACATATCCGGGGATCTCATGGGTCGCTTCCCAAAGATTCACCGATGACTTATGACTCGCACTTTTATTAATCTGGGATTAATATGATGAGAGAGAAAATTAATCTGGGATTAATTGCGGAGATATTTTATCTGGGATAAAATATTAATTAAAGAGATATAACGATTAATTTGGAATTAATCGGTAAATTAATATATTTGATATATTAAACGAAATTGGATTTTGACGCGGAATTAAAATTAGATTTTAATTCGGGCGAAAGAATTAATTTAGAATTAATTCGTTAGCGACGTGAATAGTGACTTCACTAGGAGTAATCATTTAATTACGTCGCAACGGAAAATTCGTTAATTTGTAATTAGCGAACCCGAGCCCGGGATTTTTTGCGAGCGCATTCGCATTTCGAATTCGAGTGCGGCACGCAAGTCAAATCAAGCGTCAAATCATTAGTCTTATCAACGTCAAATCACATGTCACTTTGAGTGATGTGACAATTGATTGATTGATTGATGGTAGTTGGTAGTTGTTGGGTTGTTGGAAAGCTTTGTTGTTTGAATTTTTGAAAGCAAATAAATTGCTAATTAATTTGGAAATTTTTGAAGTGTATAGATACACTTTTGGCAAACAACCAAACCAACTCACTCTTTCTCTTTCTCTCATTCTCTCTCACGCCCATGGAGGGCAATTTTTCTTCTGTTTTGGCAGCCCACTGCCGAGAGTCAAGAAGAAAATGGGAAGCAAAATGTTTGATTTTTGTGGCAAAAATCAAGAGAGCTAGCACTCCGAGAGACATGCGAAGGTGATAGGGAAGTCCACCCATGAGCCGGGAATCATTTGACGAAGCTTGGAGCTTGGATTCTTGAAGATGAAACCGAAAATGGAGGAGGCAATAGCAGCTCACTGCCGAATGCACCAGTGGGCAGAATTCGATTTTTTGTTGCCTCGCGCGTCGCTCAACCGATCGATGTGAGTATTCCGCAACTCCCTCGTATGTATTCACATGTATTTCTTGCTTTGTATTCGATCCTCGGGACGTAGAAACTCCAACAACCCACACATCCATATGAGCAATCTCATTTCAGCTACCCTCATCTTTTGGGCATGTTGATGTTTTATTATCTAATATTATGTTCCATAAAGCATTGCAGGTCTTACGGAAGTCTTATAAAATCTGCCTTTAAGTTTTAAAGGGATGTTGCGATTGTATAAGACCTCAGACACACATCTCAATTTCCTCCAACCTGATCGAATTCTATGTGTAACATCTTGATCAAATTCTTCATCATTTAGGAGGATGGACCCGAGGTACTTAAAACACTATCTACTTGAGATTGGTTATCGCCAATTCTTGTTTCTATCTCATTACCTCTACAACCTTTGTTAAACTCACACACTATGTGTTTAGTTTTTAACCTACTTAGTCGGAAGCCTTAGCTTCTAAAGTTTTTCTCAACATATCAAGTTTAGTCTCTATACCTTATTTAGACTCATACACCAATACTATATCATCAACAAATAACATACACAATGACACCTTATCTTTGATTTTCTTAGTAATTACATCCATCACTAAGATAAAAAAGATAAGGGCTCAGTGCAGAACCTTGGTACAAGCCTATGGTAATGGGAAAATGCCTTATTTTTTCTCATTGAGTCCTGACAAAAGTCATTGCGCATTCATACATACATTTGGCTTGAATATAAGCAACACATACTCCTTTATTTTCAAGTACCCTCTAAAAGGTTTCACTCGATACTTTATCATATGCTTTTTTTAGATCTATAAAGACCATATGAAGGTATTTATCCCTACTACGACTACCATAATGTTCCATCAAGTCCATTTGCAAGTGTATTGCTGCCATAGTCGATCTTCCTTGTATGAACCCAAATTGGTTATCAGATATACTTATTTATTGTCTTAATCTGAGTTCAATTATTTTTTCCCATAATTTCATTGTGTGACTCATTAGCTTTATGTCTTTGTAATTTGTACAATTTTGTATATCCCTTTATTCTTGTAAATATGTACTAAAATACTATTTCTCAATTCCTTTGGCATTTTCTTAGTTTTCAAGATAATATCGAATAACTTAGTTAGCCAAGTTATTCCCTATTCTCATATCCATTTCCACACTTATATTGGAATTGCATCTGACCCCACTGCTTTTCCGTTTTTCATTTTTACTAATGTAACTTTTATCTCGGATCGTTGAATTCTTCGGCAGAATGCATAATTCTGATTTTCTTCTGAGCACCCTAGCTCCTCAAGATCTATATCCATCTCATTTCCAACATTAAATAGTTGGTAAAAATACATTCTCAATCTCTCTTTAATCTTTGGCCTAGTAACTATGATGTTTTGTGTCCCATCCTTGATGAATTTCACCCGTTCTAAATCTTGAGTTTTCTTCTCTCTTGTTTTTGTCAGCTTGTATATACCATGCTCTCTTTCTTTGATACCCAACCTATCGTAAAAATCCTCATATGCTGCTGCCTTCGCCTCGCTCACTGCTTTTTCCGCTTCCCGCTTTACCAATTTATAATTTTCTAAATTATTATCACTTCTACATCCATGCAAAGTTTTGAAACAAGCTCTCTTAGCCCTGATCTTGTGTTGAACCTCTTCTTTCCACCACCATTCTTTATCTCTTGGGACCAATGATTTCGATTCTCCAAAGAATTTTTTGGCAATCGCTCTAACTTTAGTGGTCATGTTCTCCCGTAGTTGCTTATCATCTCATTTTACATCCCAATTTAATTGTTCTTACAATTTTCCTCTGAAATTTGTATGTTAATTGTCCTTAAGCATCCACTACTTGATTCCATGAACTTTGAGAGTTCGATCATTTCTCTGCTACCTTTTTATATCAAAATCTAGATCCATTAATCGATGTTAGGTTTTCAATCTCTCACTTGGTATAACGTTATAATTCTTACAAGATTTGCAATCCATTTTTCTCATTAAGAAAAAATTGATTTGAGTTCGCGAAATGCCGCTCTTGTAAGTAGTAATGTGTTCCTCACGCTTCTTGAAGATGGTGTTAGCTATCACGTGATCATAGGCCACTGAGAAGTCCAAACTAGTTTTTTCTTCCCCGTTCCTATCCCCAAAACCAAAACCTCCATGATTGCCCTTGTATCTTGAGCTTCTTTTCCGACATGGCCGTTTAGATCCCCTCATATAATGATCATTTCTCTTTGGGGGATCCTTTGTATAACATCCTCAAAGTCTTCCCAAAATTTATCATTGTTATTTTGGGTCAATCCAACTTGAGGTGCATATACGGTAATGATGTTAATAGTTTCTTTTCCCAACACCAACTTACTAGCTAATATCATATCACCCTTTCTTTTAAAGTCTCATGTCGGATAACACCTACTCCATTTCTACCTTTTTCTTTACCAAAATACTAGAGCTTAAAACCTGAATTCTCAATCTCTCGTGCTTTCTCGCCTACCCATTTAGTCTCTTGAAAGCAAAGTATATTAATTTTCATTATAAGCATGGTATCAATAATTTCCATTAATTTACCGTTCAACATCCCAATGTTCCAAGTACCACATTGAATCCTACTATCTTTCTCTTGGACTAGCTTCTTTACCCGCCCCTGTCAATCTAGACGCGAGAACCCTTGCTCATTTAACACCACATCTGGACACTGACGCGGCGATCCTTGCTCATTTTGCACTACACTCAGGCCATGTAGTGGTCATTGCTTTAACACTGTACTCGGATAATACAACGTGTTCCTTACAGGGAACAACATTGTATTATCAGAAATATATTTATGATCAATTTCATAAAAATTTCGACGCGTTTAACGTTTGTTGTCGGGGCGTAATACAACCTCTTGACTGGTTATGAAAGGATATAAAACTTAAACACTAGGCCAAGTTGGAGCATCTCAGCATAGCAGGGTTAATATATCGATTTTATATTATTAAATTTAAATCTAAAAATAACATTCCAAACCTAAATTAAAAAACTAAAATAACAATTTTACAATAAATCTTATTGGGAATTTTTTAAAAAATTCAAAAATCATGGGTTGGGCTCAACAAGGCTAGGGCCTAAGCCCGGTTGGGCGGACTAGACTTTTAAGAGCCTGAGCTTTGTGACAAATAACGGGCCTGGGCTCTACTGTCATCCATATCCTTATCTAGCTTCTTAGGCCCAACTTGTAGAGCCCAAAATGGACATCACGCGTCTTTGTGGACCGGACTTCACAAAAATGTCGGCCCAACATCAAAGACCATTATTACAACCACAAGTTCAACACAACACATTTTCAATTTCCACTCTTTTCCCATATTTAAAATCATTAATTTTTTTTTTTAAATATAACTATTAATTATTAATATAAATTAAATAAAATTATTTTAAAACCACTAAAAACCCGGGACCCAATCTGTTGCATGAAAGCTACGTGTAAAACATAATGGCTGTAATGAGACATGAGATTTTAAAATCAAATCAGCAAAGCAATAGGGCCACTAACACACAACTCACACAAAATCTTTAAAATTAATTACTTTTCAATTTTTCAATTTATTTTTTTCACATTTATTTATTTTTTTCCTATCTATTTTTCTTTCTTCTCTCATCTCATCTCCTCTCCTCTCCTCTCATCCCATGTCATCCATGGCGCCCGAGTTCTTGTTCTTGTCTTTTTTCAATTAATATTATCATCATCATTATTATTCATCATTTTCCCCTTTTTTCTGCTAAAAAATACAATAAAAAGTAACTGAAAGAGAGAGTAAACCCAAAAAATAAAATTAAAAATATAAAAATCCCCGGAAAGTCCAACAAAAATCAATGAAACGCTTCTGGGTTTCTGAATCTTTCAACAACTAGTGACCCCATTTCATTTCTTGGTTTTATCGATCTTCTCTCTGTCTTTTTCAGGTGATTATGTTGTTATTATTAGTATATTATTACTTTTCTAGGTTGTTTTTCCATTGATCTTTGTTTGTTTTGGATGATTATGTTGTTATTTCGATATATTTCATCTGGGTTTGTTTTCTTGATATTTTCTTTTTATCTTTATTGTTGTGCAATTGTGAGGGATCGAGTTGACCCATGTTGTTGTTGTTGTTTTATTTTATTTTATTTTTTATTTCATAGGCTCTATTTTGTTTTATTTTCTTTTTGTGGATGGAATAGTTTGATTTGGACATATTGTGTATCAATTTATTTGATGCTGAATTGGGTTTTTATTGGTTAATTAAATAGGTTGGTGAATTAGTTTCTTTTCTTGTTTGGTATTTTCATAGTGCAAGGAGTGGATTTGGCGATTTTTGTGAAGTTTTTTACATACAAAGCTTCTTATTTTTTCTTTGTTTTGAGTTTTTTGTTCTGTGGATGTTCCAATGTGCCAAAGTCTCATGGTTGACAATGTAGTTATGTAATTTTGTTCATGTTGATGTTTAATAGTCCTGTTTTTTTCACTGTTTTATTTGGGGTTTCAGGTCGATTTATTGAAATTTATGGATATAATTCGTGCTGCCAGGAATTTGTTATAAAAGGCCAGGTATTCTCTATTTGGATATTTTAGCTTATATATTTCTGTCAGCCGAAGCTAATATTTAGTATCTTGAACTTTTTATGGTAGTAGTTCAATATTTACAAGCGCATTGTATGGAAGTTTTTAGTGATCATCCATCATTCATTGTTATAGTTACAGTTTGCAATTTTGGTGGAGATATGAAAATGTTGTTGGCAAGTTTATGGCTCAGGCGTGGCAATATATCTTGTATGCCGCTCTTAAGTTTTGGTGTAGTGAGATTTTGATCAAACTGTTTGAACTTTTGAACAATGTCACACTACAAGTGCACCAAAACGGCGATAACAATTGGTCTTGGATGCAATAAATATGGTATTGAGAATGAAAGGTTTGTAATAGAACCCCATTTGAGGATAGGAATAGAGCGAAAATTATATGTATAGAGGGTCAGTGTGGTGAATAAATAACTGGAATCTTTATGATAGAACTAGAAACATTTGGAATAACTATTGCATGGAATTAATCATTTGTATACTTGTTCCAGTTGAAGCTAGTTAACTATGCAATTTTTTTTCCTGTTCATCTGATTTAGTCTCACCCTAACTATTTTGACATTGCTCATGTATTTTCAGTTTTCCAGCTATCATTTGAGGCGATGATCATCCTTTTCCTCTGTTGGTTGCATGAGAAGCTGTAACTTGTCCTGCCATTCGTGTTTAAAATTTGAAACATTGTTTAACATCGTGTACATTTGTTCTGGTTGGAATAATTGGCTGCAATGCAAGGTCAAGGGAGTACCATCGATTCCTTCCCTGATTCTGTTAATATTGATCAGGGTTCTGTTTCCAATAACACTAGTATGAATCAGCAGACTTCTTTGAATAATATTCTGCATCCTGTGGATGGCCGCTTGTCTAATTATGCAGTAGCTTCTGGTGGTGCAACACGTGTAAATGCTGTTACTCATGATGTTCGGAACTTAAGTAGCTGGAATTTGGGTGAACCTAGCTCTAGATTGAGTTCACAGACCCAGATGAATGATGATGAAATGAAAATGGAACATGGTTGGTCTGCTTCCTGTAGTGCTCGTACTGGGGGTGGTCCTAGGTCTGAACAAAGGCAATTTGAGCCAACTAGTATCCTTTTTCCTGGTAGGCATGGTATTGACCGCAGTGGCAATCAGGACAGAAGTGGGTCTTCATTTTCACATGGTTCAAGCTCTAGTCATGTCCCACAAAATTTGAATCTAAATGCTGGATACTTTGGTAACAGTGGTGATGTTGGACAAAGTATGGGAGTAGGTTTAGGCCCAAATCTCTATAATGCTGATCGACTAGAAGCAGAACAAGCATATCCGGCCGGTGCCTCTTCTGATAAAGTTGGGAATTCATCGGGAAGCTCTAGCTTTATGGTGGAGGAAAACAATGGCGATGCGGGTTCGTCCCTGGGTGGTTGGGGTTTATCCTGCAAGAGGAAAGCCCTTGAAGGTACGTCTGCACAGTCTTCTTCGGCAGGAAGTTCAAGTTGCTTTCCACAAGCTGAAATCGGTGTCTCTGCTCATTATGATGCCTCTCGCAGCTTAAGTTTGTCTCCACCTACACAAAATTACCCTAGTGTTTGTCCTCCTGAGCTGTCAAATCCTAGATTTGGGGTTGGTATGAGACTAGTAGAAGATGGTTTTCCTTCAGGTATTATTGGAAATACAGAAAACCGTCTGAGAAGTTTTGGTAGAAGAGGGGATCCCGTACATCAGCAGGAATCAGTATCATTCAATTTATCATCAATAGGGAGTAGCGGACGCTCAAATATTGTTTCCCCTCATCCGCCAATACATCTTCCTTTTAGTGATGCTCTGGAATTGAGATCGGCAGCAGCAGTTACTGCAAATACAAATGCATCCCAGAACCAGCCTCACTCTGTGCATGTTTCTACTGTTTCAAGAAACATGCATCCTTTCCCTTGGGGTGGTGCTTCCAGTTCAAGAGCTGGCAATTTGCCAAGTTCATTTATATCTGGAGAGAGAGGTGCTACACTGCGAGAGGAAGGAAACACAAGAAGCATCCGAAGAAACAATGCTGAGCATTCCATGTTTGTTCCTTCAGCTGAGATGAGAAATGTGGTGCAGGATCCAACAAGCTGGGGTTTGGCCACTGGAAACTCATCTGGAGGTGTTTCCTCGACCACTCGAATTGGATCCAGTTCAAGCACCCATCCTTCACCAGCTTCTGCCTGGGTTCCTCACCCCAACTCCTCAACACATAGTCTGCAAAGATTATCAGAATATTCTCCTTGGTCTTTATTTCCATCTGCCGACTTTGACTATGGAGGTCATACTGGTCATTTTCCTGCTCTTCTTCAGGTCCTTCATCATCCGCACAAGAAGCAGTCATGCCATCTAGTTCTAATAGCCAGGTCCATCGTCAACCACAAAGAAGGTCATCATTTCTAATGGAGAGACAAGGTGATGATGTTCTTGGTTTGCCCCGTTCTTTGCAGGCTTTAACTGCTGACATTGAAGGGAGACACCGTATGATATCTGAGGTTTGTGTTTTTATTTATTTGATCTCCTATTCAACTTTATTGTCTGTAAATTTATTTTGTTTAAGGCTGTGCCTGGATATGAAATTCTCTTTATTGTTGTGACATAGCTGTATGTTTTTGGTATTATGATGGTTTGATGCCTTGGGTACTATTACTTGGTACAGATGTATGTTATTTTTATAGTTGCTTTGGTGTTGTATATCTTAGTTGAGTTAAAAGTCATGTGTAGAACGTAGTTCCCACATCGCTGATAGTTATATCATATATATATATGTGACTACTTGATTTCTATTTGAAACAAATATTTCGGAGTATCATGTTAAGGATTCTAATGGAGTTGGTAAAGTCTCTTGTGAAGAAAACAAGAGGTTTGGGGTTCAAACCCATCTCACATGGGTGGGGAGGGGAATGGGTTACCCTTAGGCTAAATAATAAGGAAAAACAAGTTTGAAGTATCATGTTAAGGATGCTAATGGAGTATTTTGAATGGGTTTTTGCAAAAGCGACCCCTGCTGTTCTCTCTCCTCTTCTTCCTCAACCTTCTTTCTCATCCCGTAATTTTTAAGGTAAGCAACAAAACCTTTTAAGATGCATCTGGTGTTGTTGTTTATCAGTATTCTCTATGTTAGATGTTTTAATTTGGTTTTCATTTTAGTTTGCCGTTATCGTTGTTAAATATGTGACAGTACTGAAGCTAACATGTTGCACAATTTGGATAGCTGTCGATTGATGGTTGTTAACTAACAAATTTTAGTTTATTTTGTGGGAGTGTAACGTGTATTAGGACAAGCAACCTTTTTTTATGAAGCATTTTTGGAGATGAAATTATGACTCTGATAATCAACTCAATTGGTTTTCCGGAAAGGAGCACAATTGAAAGTTGATGAGAGAGATTTTATTCATTTATAAGAAACAAACGTAGTTAGGATGTTTCTTATATTAGTGGGTTTTAGTTCGTTCAACTGGTTAAGATGTCTTGGGTGGTACAAGAGGTTTGGAGTTTGAATCTCCTCACTTGGGTAAAGAGAGGATTTAGTTTCTGGTCATGCTATGCTTTAATAAAAGAAAAAGACGTTTTCTTACATTTGGTGAAGTCTTAACAGTGGCTTTTTAGTTGCTTGAAGTAAAGGAGAACGAAAGAATCTGGACGAAGGTACAACTTAGTTTTTGTGACCCTAGCTCCTTGATAGCTCAAAGTGAACAATCTATTTGAAATCTTGAAAATGATTTATTATTTATTTGTTTTGTTTTCTCACTCTTGGGTAATTTCACTTATTCAATGATTAGTTGTGGATGGTTTTAGTTACTCGCAGATATAGGTATGTTCTAAGTCACAGAAGACCTTAAGGCCATCAGATTTCATAGTTATGATTAACTGCTTGACAGTAAGTAAATTATCTCTTTGTATTTGGCAGTTACACAATCTCTAGATGGCCTGATTGTTTACTAAACAAGTTTAGGTTTGCATTTTATAATTGAAGATAGGGGAAACTTCTTATCGAGACTATACAACCTAGATTTATGCTTAGCATCAATGAAAGAACCTTTTTAAGGATGGGCGAAATGTGAGTGCTTGATTTTGCCATTGAAATGAATAAAAAAATATTAAATTAATTCATGACAAAGTAGATTTATTGAGAGCGGAATTCAAAGGAAGAGAATTGATTTATGGAATCAAATATGCAGTATGTAGGAAGAGTATTTGGTTATTGGGGAAATCTATATACTTCTAATTTCTAACCAGTATCAATTCTGAAATCAAGAAGTGAGTTGAACTCTTTTTTGGTGTCAAGGTAATAATGGGTTTGAATAGTCATTGAGTCGTAGAAGAATGGGACCTCTATGGGACACAGTTTTCATAAAAATAGATATTTATGTAGACCTGCAGGTAGTTCTCATATGAGTTATGAAATTGCATGCAAGAATAAATAATAGTATTGGATTTATGATTATTCAAATAGCTTTTATGCAAAGCAGATTTTAATGTGAAACCTCTTTACTTTGATCACTGCTTATTTCAGTATGTGTTGACTTGATTTTGATGTTCAGCTTTTGTTTATCGTGTGTTTTTAGCATCTTTGGTAATTTTAGAAGCATTATAACTACATATCAGTGAAATATTACATTGATTGCAAGTACAAGTTGCAATAAATGTAAATTCCAAAAGAAGGTTGAAGAAAGGAATTATTGATTCTGGAAACAGAATACTTCTTTTCTTTCTCAATTGCTGACTTTTATTTGGTTATTGTGCGATTTTGATTATATAATCTGAAATGTAAAATTTACATACTAAGTTGGCTATTGTGGAAGTGTCCACAGTATACTCATCTATTTATTGATGATGGTATTTTTACACTATCTAGTTACAGTATCTCTTTTACCTTTTAGGTTAAATCGATTACTGTTATGATTGTTCGCTAGTAACTTTACCATGGTATCATGAAGACTAAATGTTTATCTTCTTTTCTGTGTCCCAGATTCGTCAAGTATTGAATGCCATGCGTCGGGGGGAGAACTTACGAATCGAGGTTTGCATTTGAATTAATATTCGTCATTGTTTTGTGCCGTTCTGTGAACTCATTATTTTAGTGCAAATAATGACTGCTATCTTGCTGAAGTTTGATTGAGAGTCACTGAGTCATCACTTTTTCTTTCATAATGACTAATGGTTATGAAAGGTCTAGCCAGTTGATGTCCTGTGCAAAAACTCACTACTGCTTGATTGTGATGAAAGTTCAAATGGCTTACATAAAAGATTATGATTTCTCACCTATTCTTTAATTGTTCTAGTTTCTATAAGCTCTATATGCAGTTAAATTGCCATAATAAAGTATGTGAGCTTCAGATTCTCTCAATGAAACTAATTTTTGTGGAAATTTGTACAATAGTATAGGAGCTTCAGACCATTAGATCTATATCTAATAGAAAAGGAAAATGAGATTAATTTGTTTTATTCTGCAAGGAAAACAATAGATGTGATGACAAACTCTAGTGCTGAATATTTATGACCTTTCATTTCACATGATCCCGATCGAAGATCTAGTTTTTAGTTGTCATAATGTGGAGGCAATTCTGCTTACCGCTGAGACATGAATGATATGTCAAAAGGTATTTCTCGCTGCCACAGACATAACTTGCATGGATTTTGAATTATAAGTGTTTCTGTGTGTGTGGTTCTTTGTAGCAGAAACATGTGAGATCCCCTAGATGGATGTATGTCATTCTTTTCCTCTATTTTCCACTGAGCATGATGTTAAATTTTGGTATTTAGGCTATGAATTGCAAAGATTGTTTTTAGAAACACACTTTATCTATCAATATGCTTATTTATGAAATGTTAGTTATAACTTAGGTGACTTGGGAGATGAATATCAAACTGCGGTTTTGTCTGGTGATGTGTATTTGTCCTACCTCCATAGATCAAGAGCTGGCTGTTTCAATATTTGAACATGCTAAAAGAGGCTAGGTGACTTGTTCTTCTTTATGTGTGGAAATTTCTCTGTGGATCCTTAAGATAAAAAATGTTATTTTAGCAACCTGCACCCTAGAAGAAAGGACAAATTATCAGATGTACTAGCTTTTCGACTTTTCTAAATGCACTCTAAGTGATTATCCATCACTTGGTTTGATGGAATTAAGCTGCAAGCCGATGGTGCAAACTTGAGAGCATATGAGATGCTCGAAAGAAGATCTTGGGTTTCCCCATATTTACCACATCTGTGTAGCATTATGACAGTTATTTATATTTCAGGATTATATGCTTTTTGAGCCGTTCATATATCATGGTTTGGCCGAAATGCATGACAGGCATAGAGACATGCGCCTGGATGTCGATAACATGTCTTACGAGGTAATAAATGCAATTACATTCCCTGTCAGTTACTTCACATTGTAAGTTGTTCCGCTTACATAGAGGTTGGAATGTTAGGAATTGTTGGCACTTGGAGAACGCATAGGAGATGTGAGCACTGGACTGAGCGAGGAAACCATTAGGAAGATAATGAAACAGAAAAAATACATGTCCTTTGAAATAGAAACCCCATCAGACCAGGAGCCCTGCTGTATTTGTCAGGTATGAGCTAGAGAAAATAAAAGCATACATTGGTGCTTTATATAACATGTATTGAGCCAACTAAAACATTAGTATTAACTGTCTGTCTTGCCTAATACCTTGTTGCGACAGGAGGATTATGCTGATGGCGATGATCTTGGGATGCTGGACTGCGGACATGACTTCCATACGGACTGCGTCAAACAGTGGCTAATGCAGAAAAACCTGTGTCCCATTTGTAAGACGACAGCGCTTCCTACATGAGAGATGGAAGATCATCATCGTTCTTGGAGCGTGAGGAGTTCAATTTCTTGCCAATTGAATATTATCAGAGTCGGCTGGATCATATGATATTTATACCTTTTTTCTTCCTGGGTCTGAAACCAGTTTTTTCTTGTTCTTGAACTGCATTAGTTTATGAAATGGAACGGCCAGGTGGCCATCAAGTGTCATAAAATTGCAGCATGAGGAAAGGGGTACCTTTAAAGCATTATTGACAATCATAAATTTGAAGTTATATAAATGACAATGCATTCTCAAACTCTTAGTATGTTATTTGAGTTAAAACTAGGGATGCAAAGGGCCGGGTTGGTATGAGAATTCTAATATCTATTTTCGTTCTATCAATGGGTACGAAAATTATCTATTTATCTATCCCTAATGGATCGGGTCCTCGTACAGATATATGTTTACACATTTTATTTCTTTTTAAATGAAGATATCAATATCTATATTCGATTCGTCCAATAAACATATATGAAAATTATCTTCTTACATATTCCTAACATATCGGACCCATCCTCATGAGGTTTTTGTCATCCCCCGTTAAAACTTTATGCTCATTGTTCTAATATGTGACGTCTATTGTCGTGTTTTTGCTCGGCGGAGGCCTTGGGTTGTGTAAAGCCCCAATTCAGGGGATAGTTCTAAAATATGGCGTCTAATGTTGTGTTTTCGCTTGACGGCGGCCTTGGATCACATAGATTTCTTGCAATTTTGAAGGCATTTTGATGCCAAAAGCCACTGTCTGCCGCCGCGAACTGCCTCATGTTACTATCGATTTTGAAACTCTTAACACTGACATCATCGTTTTTGAAACCCTAATCCTAATTTGACAAAGTCAACTTTTTAAATCGTAAATTTCAAAAAACTCCAATTTTTCAAGACATAAACACTAACTTTTGAAAAATTGTTGGACATATATGACCCATAACATCACTATTTGTACAGAACATGATGTTATTGTACAAATTAAGTATGTGACAAATGAAATTGCTCTTTTATCATTTGTAATTGGATTACCCGTATATATAAATGATAAAACTCTTTATGATTAGTTCCGGATTAATAAGATATGAGACGATATTAATCCACATAGGTTTAATCATTAAATATCCCTAGTCGTAGTATTATCGAGACTGGACATCGATAATGCGGAATATGCTAGTATTACACTTGTGCGTGTTATGGAAGCGTAACATCATAGTTCTCATATATTTTGGTATTGGATACTCATGCAAGTGTAATATGAGGTTCTGTTTACCGATGGTACGGAAACAGCTTCGCTCTGGATAGACCCATCGGAATTCCATTGGTAGTATGACTATGTGTCTATGAGAATCCGAATCAGGGTAGGTGTATTTGGTCTTAACCTGAGACTTGCATCGCTAATACTTGCGACAATCAATATACTTTGGTTTTGATCGTTCGGGGCTTTAACATGTTCTGTGTACGCCTCTTCTAGGTATACTGAGAATCGTAGTGTATTGGGTGTGATGTCAAGATGGAAGTATCACTTCAGTCATATGAAGATGATGATCACGCAGTGATACAGAACTTGTACTCTAAGTGCTATAGCCATCGGGGAAGTATGACTAGGTCATACCTTTCCGATCATAAAGAGACTGGTTGCTAGTGATCCGATATATGCTTCGTACGGGACAGACACAACTCCAGTCCCAGGCCTAGCATGTGACATCCAATACTGGATCGTAATGCGCAATACTACGTATACTACGCATGACAAAGATCTTGTATTCCGTAGCAGAATATTTATGGAGAATTCGGTAGGCACGATGCTTTGCTAGAAGCCAACCATGTCTTGTAAATCGGTAAGAACGTGGTACCAGGTACGCACGTGTTCGGATAGTCCGATGACCGTATTTACTGCCAACATATCCAGGGATCTCTTGGGTCGCATCCCAAAGATTCACCGATGATATCTGACTCGAACAATATTAATCTGAGATTAATTATGAGAGAGAGAAAATTAATCTGGGATTAATTACGGTAAGAATTAATTTGGGATTAATTATCAGAGAAAGAATTAATCTGGGATTAATTGCGTCGAGAATTTATCTGGGATTAAATTCGTCGAGAGGAGAGAACACAATTAATTTGGAATTAATCGGTAAAATAAATTTAATAGTTAAATTAGATTTTACTATTTAATTTATTTAATTGGGTTAAAATAATATATTAGATATATTATATGAAATCAGATTTCAAAGCAGAATTAAAATTGGATTTTAATTTGGGCGAACGAATTAATTTAGAATTAATTCGTAAGCGACTTTCGTAATAATTTTGCTAGACATTATTATTTAATTAAATTAGATTTAATTATGTCGCGACGGAAAATTCGTTTAATCAGATTAAATGAACCCGAACCCAAAAGTGTGTTGTGTAAGTAATTTGAATTTTGAATTCAATGAGGTGGAACCCACTTACATACATCAACTAGTCATTTATTGATGCAAGTTGTTGGGATAATTTAATTGGATTTACTAACCCATCACACCAAACAAGCAAAAGAATAATTATTCATGAATTTTAAAAATTCTTTAATTTTCTCAATCTTTGGCCGAAGCAATTTTTGCTTTAATTGAGTAATAGAACAAATGGCCATCACTTTACTGGCCAAAAAGGCAACTTTTTTGTTTTTCTTAGAGAAATAAAAGCAAGTGGCCGTTGCTCTTTTCTTAAAAATTTGGCCGAATGGCCTTTGATTGAAAAATAGAGCAAAACAAAAGTAAGAAAGCAATAAGGCTCTCTGTTAATAGAAGATTGGCCTAATAAAAAGAAGTGACTTGGCCTCTGTTTTGAAGCAAATGGCGGATTGCTCCCTCTCTTTTGGACAAAATTTGCTTCTCCTTGTGAGATAAAATTTGTTCCATTTTGTTCTTGCTAGCACATAAATGAGTGAAATGATGGTGATAGGGATACTCACCCATGAGTTTGGAAGCTTCAACATCCATAAAAGTTTTGAACTCAACCGATCAATTTAAGTCCTACGCAACTTATTTTTGATTTTATTCACACACGAATCACGTTTAGAGCTCCCGTGATATGTCTAAGACACTTACAAAAATATGTATTGGTTTTACGCGGCGAAAGCGTGGTTGAGGTGAAATCGTAACTTTAAAAATTTAAACTTACCAAATAAATTATTCAATATCTCATATGAATAATTCATTCATATTTCACCTTAACATTTTATTCGATATCAAATAACGATATAAATAATTTAGAAAACACCGCGAAATTTTTACGAAAACGTTTGTCCGTAAAATAGCATAAAACGCGTTTATGACCGAACCGACCAACCATTACCACATGAGGCTGCCTAGGTCAGCCCCAATAGTGTTTGGGAAGTTCATGGGCTGCCCAAACAGTGACCAATTCACTGTTTGGGCAGTCATTACCCGATTAGCTTGAAAGTTACTAGGTAACGCCATTTTTCGCTGTTTTCGCGTATTTTCACTCCGAAATAATTTCCGTCAATTATTCTAATGCCCAATACACATCTAATACTTTAAAAATCATATTTTTCATCATAAAAGTTCTGAATTTTTCAGACTTGAAACAAAATATGAAATTAACATTTTTCATGCTTTAAATCCAATTTTCTCAATATTAATCAAATAATCTTAACACCAACCAAAACCTCCACAAATGAAGAACTCAAGAAGAGTTCTAGGTATTATAAGAGTGATCATAACACTTTAGAATGACAACAAGTTATCTAATAACCAAAATAATTTTATATTACACTAATTAAGCTTACTAACTTTATACACATGCATATATTCATTTTCAAAGCATTCAACCATCTCAACATATATTCAAGAGAGGGAAAAATAAATCTACATCATATGTAAATAGATAGAACAATATAAATAATTTTCCAATTGAAGAAAGTAAAAACAAATATCTTAGTTTTTCAATTTTTCTTCAACAAAGCTCTAACACTTTTATTTTTCTCTCAAACCTCTCTTTTTCTATGTTCTTGAAAGCTTGAACTTATTAAGCAAAAAAGAAACAAAACCATTTTATATTTGGTTCTTACTTGGCCGAAAATGTTGGTTTCAAAAAGTCAATTTTAGTTGCAAAATTAATTAAAGGAAGCAAAAAATAATTTGATGACAACTTCCTTTATTAAAGCCAAGTATAATCAATTACATCAGGCCATTTCCCTAGCAAATGATGACATTAGATATCTTATTTTAATTATTTATTTATTTAACAATTAAATAATCAAAAAATTAATATATATATATATATATATATATATATTTATTTATTTACACTAAATAACCAAATACATATATTAATGGCAAGTGTCAAAATATCATAATTGATAGTTAAGTAATGTGTATTTAATAAAATCATGTATTAAATATAAATACACATTAATTAAGAAATGATTGAAATGTCCATATGCATGTATTTTTGTTTAACCGTTAAATTATTCGAATTAACTTATTTAATCCGATAAAGTATTATGAATAATCTGTATTATTCATAACGTGTTTCTCAAGTGCTCAACAGGTACACTTCATATTGTGGGACTCTCTAAGTTTAGATTTATCCGTCACATAATCTAATTTCGTGTCCATAGTTCACCCACTCGTAAATTATGATGACTGCAGATAATCTCGCTAAACTATTCAAGTTGAGGTAATTGCATACGTATAATCCCTCCGTCACATGCTATTTATATTATACCAGGGATATAGATGAGAACGTCAAATCCCTTAGGTATAATATAGTCGACTTACAAATTTACGATCTCTATATAACACTCGGAACTCGCTTCCGCAGTGTACCATGCATGGTTTTGACAAATCACAAACACGTGCAGGATACATATGTCATGTACACATGACCGACGGGTCCTATCTGATACTCACAGGATATCATGAGCATGAGTCTAGTCCAAGCCAGTAATGGAAAGAAAACCTATACTACAGGAATTTTAGGAATTCTCTTATCCCATTCAAAAGGATTCCACACCCAACGAATAGGCGAATGTCTGATCTAAATAGATCGGTGACGTGACTGCCATCAAAGTGTGGATAATAACTCATATATCAACAGTGGTATCTCAAGTCGAATGATCACTATGCTACTTAATTCGAGAATATTCCTATTAACGTTGGTGTACCATATTTTAGGAAATCTTTGTGTTTATCGAATAAACACCTACATGTTTATACGAGTCTCTCGAGACTCATAGTTCATTAGGATAAACCATCGGACCAAGTCCTGATATACGACATATACTGGTCTCTGTGAATTTTACTAACCGACCCGTGTTAGTAAATATTGACCAGAAACTTTATTTGAGAATATACAACTTATAGTGACACTCCACAATGTCAATTACAAATTACGTTGTAACTGCGCATTACGTTGTAAATCATGGGGTCTTTGTCTAATATATACATATCACCTAATCAGATTAAGTTTTAATCTAATCTTTATTAGATCGAATACGTATATAAAAACAAGAGGTGTAACCATAAGTAAGTAATATTATGAAAAAATGAATTGTTTGTATTCATGAATCAGACATAAATACAATTCAGATTGGCACTCCGAACATCAACCCTAACAAAATAAACCACTAATTTCTTTATTTTTCAGTTATTTTTCATCAAATTGATGATTTAGAAATTATCTCAGTCACTCATATGACTCAAACTAAAATCAACTTGTCTAAATTCCATAAAAATAAAAAATCCTTAAATTGACTTAAAATCTTAATTTTGAATCGGCTGAGAAATTTTCAAAACCATGCCTAAACGGCCTAAACATTAAGCTGCAGCGCGATTAGCGCCAAGCGCTTTTCAAGGACATTGTAAAATAACTGCCATGGAATTGCTTGTGATGTTGGATATGATAAGATATGATGACGAATCCACGTTTTCTTTATTTTTCATCAAAAGCACTTCTTCCAAAATCAAGCTGCTTATGTCTAGCGTGAGATTTGGGTCGGCAAATAGATTGAATTTTGAAAAATTCAATCATAATTAAAAAAAACTTATTTAAATTCGGATATATAATTAGTTTAAAGTTTTAAAAATTAGACTTTTCAATACTTGTGTGTTCAAAATTTGGCAATACGAGGCCATACAAATGCTACCAAGAATTGGTTGGAACAAATTATTTATAGTACTCATTACTCTAAACGTATGCCTTTCATTTTTAAATACAATGATTAGAAATGGAAAAACCACCATTAAAGTTTTTTAAAAAGAAAATAAAAGGGTATTTACCACAAATCAAGTGTGGGTAATTTTAGGTTCGGCATAAATAATTTAAATTATGTGAATTAAGTAAGGTCCGAATCAATTAATCAGATATTATCTGTTTTGACGGTCTTTTATGGTTTTGTTCTTGACATTAGTAACACAAGCCCACTCAAAAATTTTCTAACTAATTGAGGAAATTCATCCAAAATCACTTCCAAATAATATGAGATACTACAAATACTTAATGGAAAAAAAAAAATCTTTTGTTTGGTTTGGTTTAGTTATACTAAACTAGAACCGATAGGTTCATTATTTTGATTTGGATAAAATGCCCACCCTACACAAAGGGATAACTTTAACCTTAGGCAAAAAGAAATGAATGTTGGATTGAAATCAAGACTCCAAGAAATGAGAACATAATTGAAGAGACTTTTTTTTTTTTAAATCGCTGGAAATCCCACGCTAAATCATCATTTCCGAGCTTAAGCGGGGTAAATAAAATCATCGGTTGTCTCATACTCTTACACATTATTTGAATTCGAACCCAAAATTTAAAGATCAAATCCTGAGTTTTATACCACCAAGTCATGTCCAAAGGACACATAATTGAAGAGACATGACAGTAAGAGAAGTATATTTAATGGTTTACATGTAGTGTACCATTTAAAAACATCCAATTAATCAATATTTTTTTTTTTAAAAAGAAAATAAAAGGGTATTTACCACAAATCAAGTGTGGGTAATTTTAGGTTCGGTTTAAATAATTTAAATTATGTGAATCAAGTAAGGTCCGAATCAATTAATCAGATATTATCTGTTTTGATGGTCTTTTATGGTTTTGTTATTGACATTACCAACACAAGCCCACTCAAAAATTTTCTAATTAATTGAGGAAATCCGTCCAAAATCACTTCCAAACAATATGAGATACTACAAAAAAAAATCTTTGATTTGGTTTGATTTGGTTATACTAAACTAGAACCGATAGGTTCATTCTTTTGATTTGGATAAAATGCCCACCCTACACAAAGGGATAACTTTAACCTTAGGCAAAAAGAAATGAATGTTGGATTGAAATCAAGACTTCAAGAAATGAGAACATAATTGAAGAGATTTTTTTTTTAAATTGCTGAAAATCCACGTCAAACCATCCTTTCTAGGCTTAAGCGGAATAAATAAAATCATCAATTGTCCCAGACTCTTACAAGAAACACACTATTTGGATTCGAACCCAAGATTTGAATGTCAAATCCTGAATTTTATACCACCAAATCATGCCCCAAGGACACATAATTGAAGAGACATGACAGTAAGAGAAGTACATTTGGTTTACATGTAGTGTACCATTTAAAAACATCCAATTAATCAATATTTTTTTTTTAAAAAAAAATTCCCATAAGTTTTAGATAATCCAAGAATTGATATATCTTTTATTGTAACATGACAACTGCTTAAATACTAGTGGGTTATGATGTTGAGCTTAACAAATTGATATATATACTTAGATATACTTACCATCTTTAGTTAAATGCATTACACATTCATGCCAAGGTTATCCTTACTTGTATTTTTTTTGGTCCCATTCATTAATAAGTGCTGCAAAATTTCCATCACAAATTTAGTGTTGAGCCGTGATAGATAATTATTAAATAAGAATTTATAGAAGATTATAAAAAATTTAGTATAATTCAACTTAATACTGAATCTAAATTCTTATACGATAACTAAAGGAAACAACAAATAAAGTTATATATGCCTTAAACCAGCTTATATATACATATACGTTTTTGTTTTCATGTATGGTAACGGCATTGCCTCTTATGATTGTATTTTGTGCTCTTCCTACACTTTGCCACCTTTTTAAAACGCCTTCCCTCTCCCTTTCTTATACCACCAACTCTCTCTCGTTGTTTTTTTAATCTATCTATCAATCTATTATCGCGATGTCAGAGGAAGGAGGAGAAGGAAAAGAATTACACGAGAGTTTTTTATGGGAAAATCCTGTGACATGGGTCCTATCGATAAATTCTGATAATCCAGTGTTATCTGATCAATCTTTTAGGTCTAATAACCCGAAGAAACAAGATATGTTATATGGAAGTAATAAGAAGAGAGGTCGAGGAAGAGGAGGAGACAAAGAAGAGGGGGATTTATTAAAGGGAAGTGATAAGAAGAAGGTGAAAGAAGGTGAATCAGAACATGAGATACATATATGGACTGAAAGAGAGAGGAGGAAGAAGATGAGGAACATGTTTTCTAATCTTCATGCTTTGCTTCCTCAGCTTCCTCCTAAGGTATATATATACACATATACATATATATAATAAGCAAATACAAGCTTCTTCAATGATTAATTTTTCAAAAAATAATTAAAAGGGTTTTTGTGAAAAAACCTTCTTCTTCTTTTTATTATTTCCATTTAATGTTTAATTAAGCAATATATTTATACTTCTTAATTCTATCCTTCAAATTCTCCCTTGAATATAAATATCCTCCCTTGCTTTTGGTTAATTATTGATGTTAATATAATTTATATAAACCCTATTAATTTAATTTGTTGCCAAAATTGTTCGAATAAGATTGCAAGTCATGGCCTTCCTTCTCTTGGGATTTTTGAATTTATTTATTTTTTCTTAAGTTAGAGATTAAAAGTAATTTTTGCTAATTTGTATTTAAGATTTTTCTATTTTTTAACAAACATAATTATTGTGTGTATACAAAATTTTGTTTTATGCAACATATAATCATATATATTAGTTAGAATTTTTTTTTTCCTTTTTTTGCAAACCTCGATAGAACGATTATAATTTTATCAAACCAAACCAAACAAAAATATCTCCTCACTAGATATTATCGATTATATGAATAATTTGACATCATTATACTTTATACAAAATTATTATTTCATAAAGTTAGTTAAGTGATTTTTATTAGGGACGAGCGGGTGCAGTTGCTCACTCAATCCGATAAATTAATAAAATGTTTGGTTTCTCGAAAATAAAGGACATCTACCATTTTTATGACCGTTATTGAATCAATATTCTAACTAAATAACTGTTTATATCCATGTCAACTTAGAACCACTATAACTTTATTGAAAATATATAAATAATCACACCATCTTAACTATTATAAGCTATATGTACAACATAGTTTCAAATTAATCTCATATTTGTACTCATCTGTATATTGAATTTTTTTATACAGGCTGACAAATCCACCATTGTAGATGAAGCAGTGAGCTACATCAAAACCCTACAACATACTCTCCAAAATCTACAGAAGCAAAAGCTAGAAATCACTTCACAAAATAATTTTAAGCTGGCTGAAGCCTTCAACAACTCAAGGGAGAAGGGCACAGTCTTAGCAGATCATCATAATCAAGGACCTTCAAGTAATTTGCTGCTGGGTGGCAACAGTAGTACTACTGATCCTGTAATTTTTCAGACATGGACTTCATCTAATGTTGTTCTGAACATTTGTGGGGATGAAGCACATATAAGCATATGTTCACCAAAGAATAAGACAGCAGCTGGAATAATGTTCAGCACCATTTGCTATGTGTTGGAGAAGCATAAGATTGAGGTGTGTCTGCTCAAGTTTCTTCTGATTTAACTAGAAGAATGTACATGATTCAAGCACATGTAAGTGTTTCAAGTTGTCTTTAATTTTTGTTTTTGTTTTTGTTTTTGTGTATTAGTTTAATTTAGGCGAAAAAAATTACTGAAAACCTTCATGAAAAAGGAAATTTTATTTAATTTATGAGGGAAGTTTTGAATCGCTAGGATTGCTAGATTGGGAGATTATAATTTTAGGGTTTCTAAGACTAGTTAGTTTTGCAGTTTTGATACAGTAATATTAACACTCATAATCAGGGTTTGCATAATATAAATCTTGAATTCCGAATCAGGATTGGTGATGATTTTTCGGCAACATTAAAAATCAGGTACGGATTTGGGGGAGTTTTCTGTACCGATTAAAAAATCAGGTTTGGATTGGAGATGATTTTTTGATCCTCAATCTGTATCAACTCATTATTTAAAAAATCTCAAATCTTAATCGAGATCCCCTTACCATTTGATATATGATTCATGATGGTTTTTTAACCCGATTAAAAAATTCTATACTATTTTTCGTCTCAATTACATAATTACTCAAGGTCAGGAATGGCAAATTCTAGCCACGGTTGACCGATTCCAACCCTATTCTTAATATGATTTTTAGGGTGGCAAATGAGCTAGACTTTGAAAGTACTCCTCCAATTCAAGTATTGTTTATTAATATTTTCAAGTTTTTATAAAAATCTAATTTCTTAAACTTTAAATTGATACTATTATTATGTTTTACTAAATTCATCTTAAATAAACAAGTTTAAAATTAGGGAGGATTTTTCAAAATTTGCCCATTTACCCATTTTATGTACTAAAAAGTTAATTGCTTAACTTGCGTGTCTGTCTCTATATATTAAAAAACCTAGATTAGTAATAGAAACCCTAAATCTTCTAACCTGAAATGCATACGCACACACACAAAAACACAAGAGGAATTTAACTCAATAGTTTGATACATATATTAATTCTTTTAGTTTTTAAATGCGAACTATTATGTCTTGAAATAATTCTATATTGGAAGCAGGTGAATAGAGCTTCGGATCAGTTCACAGAAGCACTTCCAGTGGAAGAAATATATAAACAAGCTGCAGGCGAGCTTATGTTATGGATCTCTTCTTGATCACGCCGGCCAGAAATCAACCGGAGCAAATACAGATCGATTATAGTGGAGCCTTTAAAATATATATACAGTTTCATCATGAACTCTCTTCTCTCACTTTTTTGGAATTGTTGGAAACTCCATCGCCAAACAACACATTATGTGATTAAGCGGAGTAGATAAAACTCTCGACTGTTCCAAGTTCTTATAAAAAACACATTATCTGGATTCAAACTCAAGACCTCAATGTGAAATTTGAACCCTACATCATCAAGCCATGCCTCTTGGAGATGATCATGAACTCTCTAATTAGCTATTTATATAAAATTTGGATTTTTATTTTTGCAGTTTGAAACTTTACTAGTGGAAATTTTTGTGTATATTATTTTCCTAGTTCGATTAGACGGACCTATCTCTTTCTCTCACACACGTTAACAACATCTAAGCGTAAAAGTATAATTAACTAAATTAAACAATTTTTTTTTTTCTTATTATATAGGATCGACTACATGAATCATTTAATGTCATTAAATCATTCTCATTAAAAATACTAAAATCTAGGTCTCACATGGCATTTAATGATACTTCAGTTAGAGTAGACAAATTTAACAGTATTGGGTGCATATTAGGTATGGTTTTTAGTGAGGCAAAACTGTGGTTTTTTTTTTTTAAAAAAAAATATCAAAAGCTCTTTTTAAGTTTTTTTGATAGTGTTAATTTAGTCGTATTTAGATATTTAGAGTAGAGTTTTTGAGAATTCAAAATGTTATATTGCCTCCAACGGTACAAGCTCAAAATTTAATTTTTCAGAGTAAATGTTCGAAAGTTATTTTAAATAGTTAAAAAAACTTATCCATGAAATTAATTTTATAATTTTTAATAAAATGTCTCATTGACAACTAAACACCTATAAACTTTTTTATCAAAATCTTTAATAATATAATCTCTGAAGAATGTAGACGAAACCTTAATATGAATTTGATGACAATGAATATAATTTTCTTATATAATATTTTGTATTTTAGCCGAGATAGTAGGAACAGGTAATATAAAGTTTTATTAAGACTTGCTCAAACAATCACGTTCATCTATATATAGTTTTTTGGAAACATTGGAAACCTGCAATATTTTAGCTTCAATGAAGCTAATTTTCTTCGAGTGTTTGCAGAAGTCATGATTAAAAAACAAAATGATAGAGCCGAAATGAACTCATGAGAAGCTTTTAATTAGGGGTGACAATTTGGGTCAGGATTCGTTTATTCGTTCGATTCGATTCGCTTTAAAGCGAATACGGGTTTGAAAAAATGGTTTCGTTTAATAAATGGGTCAATCCGATTCGATTCGTTTATTAAACGAATCGAATACGAATTTAAGCTCATTGATTCGTTTATTCGTTTATGATTCGTTTTATTATTTTTATTTACTAGTTCTTGTTAATTTTCAATTAAGATTCGAGAAATTATAGCTAATTATCATAGAAAAATTAATATTTTCGATATTTGGTGAGATATTTTTAGTAAATATATTAATTAAATATTTCTTATGTATTATATTTATAAAGAATTAATGTAAATCAAATGTGGTTAATTATTTTATTAAACAATATCATTGACTAAACGAATAAACGAATATTTGTATTCGATTCGTTTAATAAACGAATCGAATACAAATTCTGTTATTAGGATTCGTTTAATAAACGAATCGAATACGAATCCATCACATTTTGATTCGATTCGTTTACGATTTGATACAAATTCGATTCGTTGATTCGTTTTGTCACATCCACCTTTAATACCATTTTATAAGCTCAGCCACTTGGATTGAATCTAAATTAAAATTAATTGGGCCAGAGCCCAAATGTTAGCCCATTTTGTGAAAGCATATCTTACACAGATGCAAAAACATGATACACATAACACACCCCAAGATGCATTCATATCTAATTTTAATTTTTTTTTCTTTTTTTATCCTCAATATTTTTATAAATACCTAAATTACCCACCCCAAGACACATGGGGTGTGTACTTTGGGTGTATGTTTAGCATTCTTCTATACATTATTGTAATAATTGAAATTATACATTTTAGAAAGACTAAAATATACAACTATTTGAAGTAGGAATATCATTAAAATTTCCCAAAAAATATCCTCAAGAATTATTGATCATTGAAATCATCATAAAATTGAATATTAAAGCAAGATTCTACTACTACTACTACTACTAATTATTATTATTATTATTATTATTATTATTATTATAATAAAATTCATGTAATGATGTACCATGACATCCACATTTCTTGATTAATTTTGATTTCATTTTCAAGTAAATTTACATTATTATCACGTCATATTCATCATCGATAATTTCATATATTTTTTCCCTTATATATATATGTAGGGGTTTTATGGCGGAAATCCGGTAACGCAGCGGAATAGTGGAAAATCAAAATTTTCCGATTTCAAAATTTTTTCTCGGATCAATTAAATAAACTTATTTAATTAATTATCCAGTTATTAAATTCTGAAAAATTACACAAGAAATCATATCTCTTGGTAATTACCGAATTGGCCCATAACTTTGTAAATTGATCATTTTAGTCTAAAATTGTCAAATACAATTTTGGATGATTCTAAATCATTTCTAAAATATTTTTCAACACATCCAATGCATCAAAATCAGATTTCACACAAATCCCCAATTTTTAGCTTATTGCCGTGACTACCCCATAATTCACAATTAATTGCAATTTGGTCCATTTTGTTCAAAATATGCCAAGATCAAATCCAATCAACCTAAAAATTTACATGCATCATATACACTCCAAAATGCATCACATATATGAAAATCCCCAAATTTGGAGTGGGTTAAGAACCCTAATTTTTCAATTTCACCAAATCTTTAAAATCCAACACTTCAATCCATTCAATACTTCACCAAACAAGCCTAACCATTTTGAAATAACTCTAGAACAATTCTAGGTCACCAAGGAGTGGCTCAACAACTCTAGAATGACAACTTTAATTTTCAAAAAATCAAAAGTAAGCTTTTTAAACTATTTAAAGCTTACTTACATGCATCAATCTTTCATACAAGTTCTCTGATGAGCAGAAAATATATCAATATTTACCGCCCCTTTTACTTAATATTTTGTTTAGTTTATCGGGTTTGATGAATGTTTTGATGTGTTTTAGTTTATTTTACAGATAAAATAATATTGGGACTCAATGAAATCATTTAGGACGAAATGTGGGTCAAATAAGGGTAAAAATTGGACTTGACATATTAATTTTGGAGATTAGAAACTTGAAAGGGCGTTTTAACGAAGTGCAGTTTTGGAAATTCCAGTTTTGCGCATCTGTCGTATTTTGGGCATAACTTTTCACCTCGATATCGGATTGAGCTAATTCAAGTTCCAGATTAAAGAAGACTCGAAGATCTACAACTTTTAAAGACAAAATTATTTCGAATTCTGAATATTTCATGACCGAAATTGATGAACCATCCAGAAGTGTGTTGTGTGTGATTATTAAAGCCATTTTCAATCATTTTCAAAGCAAAAAATAAATTAATAAATAAATTATAAAAATTATCAAATCACCACCAAACATGATAAGCAATTAGTGGAGCAATTAATAATGGATTTGGTGGAGTAATTACTGGAGAAATTAATAATGGATTTGGTGGAGAATTTGATGGATGATTTTATGGAGGCAAAATTTTGACTATAAATACCAAGCCATTTCATTTGTAAATTTCATACTTTCTTCTTTGAAATTCCTAATGAATAAATAAGAAGATTGTATCTTGTTTGTTTATTTACAACTTCCAGTAATTAATTTCCGCTTTCGCACTTTTCTTTCTTTACTTTTCAGTTTTTACTTTCCGCAATTTACTTTTACGCACAAACCTTTTCTTTCTTTACTTTTGCAGTTTTTATTTTTCAAGCAATGAGGAGGTAACTCCCCCTTGCTGGGGTAAAAGGTAAAACTTTTATTATTGCTATCTAGATTAATCTCCCTTAAATATAAAATATAAACTATTTAAAACCTGACTTAATGAGGATACCACTATATTGGCCGATTGGAAATTAATTATAAATTGGTTTTAACCTGACTAAGTATGGATACCGCCTGGTTGGTCGGTTGGTAATTAATTATTAATTTGACTTAATCAGGATACCGCCTATATGACTGGTTGGTAATTATCACGCAAAGTTAATATATTATATTAAGGGAGATATCTAAAATAGTAGTAATAAAAGTTGATCCTCTAACCCCAACATTTTCTTTTATTGTACTTTTACTTTATTTACTTTCAGTAATTTACTTTTATTTTTATTTTTTTTTACTTTTTACTTTTTACTTTTACTTTTACTTTATTTACTTTTCAGTATTTAATTTTTAGTATTTTACTTTATGTCTTTTATTTTTTACTACTTGTAAATATGTGTCGTAACTAAGCCAGTTATCTGGGGTTGTGATGAAATCTAATATCACCGGTTTATAAGGGGTTAAATTATAGTTTGGGTAATATAAAGGTTTATTTATTGAGTCTTAATCTTAATGCGTTTTATTAACTGGCCATTAATAAAATTGAACTGGTAAACTTAAAATGAACTAGACATAGGGATTTTAAGTTTAAAACCTCAGACTCAATAGCCCACGATCTTCCTTGAGGATAGATAACCCTTTAATAGATTTCCTTACATGATAGGAATATACCTGTCGGGCGGGGGTAGCCATAATTGGAACTTAATCTTAATGAATCCAGGTAATTTAGTTGACATAGACATATGGTTCAATTGGGTTATACTGGATATTTGTAGTTGACCATCAGAAGAGGCTTTTACATAATTTAGTGTTCCAGGTATTAAAATCAATATTTTACCCAACTATAAGATAACCACTTCATCTTAAAATGATATTTGAAGAAATCACAACTCTAGATAGTTTTTAATAGTGAATTTTCTTAAACCTACTTTCGAACAATTTTATTTACTTATTTTTAAATTTAGAATCGTCACATTTTCAAATCTATCAAACACCTGTTTACTAGTAATCATTTGACCTCATAAAATTAATAGCTTAGGTATTAAGTCCTCGTGGGATCGATACTTTTTTACTACTTGAACGATACGTGCGCTTGTTTATACGCGTGTGATTACGCACCGGCCAAGTTTTTGGCGCCGTTGTCGGGACTTAATTATCTTTCACTATTAGTTTAGAGGTTAGATACTTTTACATGTATCTAATTTCTTTTACTTATTGTTTTTGTTTTCTTGTGTTTCAGGTTCTTAGAAACTTCATGAGACGAACTAGAAGCGTTGAACTCCGACCGCTTGACCCGGAAATTGAAAGAACCATCAGACAGTTGAGAAGGGAAATGCGAGAAGGCCAAGAAGCTTTAGTCAACATGGAACCTGAACCTTTGAACGTTGCCACCACCGATTCCCATTAGAGACAGAACCATTCCGGTGGTTGACAGACTCATTTCTTGTATTGTACTTCCTCCCTTACCAGCAAATGCAGGTGACATCAAAACATGCATCCAGATGATTCAGCAGTCAGTACAGTTTGGGGGAAATGCAACTGAAGATCCCAATGCCCACATCAGCAACTTCATGGAAGTTTACGGCACTTTCAATTACAACCGATAAGCTGAATAAGCAATGAGACTGCGTGTTTTTCCATACTCCTTGAAGTACAGAGCTAAAACTTGGCTACATTCACTACCTGCAGGTTCTATCACAACTTGGAACACTTTAGCCACCAAATTTCTTGCAAAGTACTTTCCACTAGCCAGAACCGGAAAGCTGAGGAATGACATCACGTCCTTTGTACAACAAGACTCAGAAACTCCTACGAAGCTTGGGAAAGGTACAAAAATTTGCTCCGGAAATGTCCTCACCATGAGATTCCAAAATGGCTTCAAGTCCAAATATTTTATAATGGAATTTCTGGAATAATGAGAACCACAATCGATGCTGCTGTTGGAGGAGCTTTAATGGCAAAATGAGAAGATCAAGCCTGGGACCTAATCGAAGAAATGGCCAACAACAATTCCTTGTGGCCAACAGAAAGGAGCATGATCCAAACAATTGCAGGAATTTATGAAAGTGGAGCCAATACAGCAGTCAACACCAAGCTGGATCAGATATGCAAATTCATGGAGACTCTTACCACTGGATCCACAAGTTCACCATATGGAGGAGCACCAGAACCAAACCAACTTGAAGAGACGGTGAATTATGTCAATAATTTCAACAGACAGGGGAACAATCCATATTCCAACACCTACAACCCTGGGTGGAGGAATCATCCTAATTTTTCATGGAGCAACAATTCAGGGCAAAAGAACAATCCACCACCGGGATTCTAACAGCAGAACTATCCACCACCTGGATTCCAGCAACAGAACAAAGGCCAAGAATAGATAAATGAACCTTGAATAACAGAAGTGCTGAATCAGTTAAAAAAAATACGATGCTATGTTTCAGAGCCAATCAGCTTCCATCAAAGCACTGGAGAATCAAATCGGACAACTGGCCAATGCTCAGAGTTACAGACCGCCAGGTAATCTTCCCAGCAACACAGAACCAAATCCAAGGAACCGAGCGAATGAGCAATGTCAAGCTATTACCTTAAAAAGTGGTACTAAGATCAATAAAGATGTTGGAATCAAAGCAACAATTGAGGAAGTTCCAAAAGATGCAGTTCCACAGATGGAGGAAAAAAATAGCAAAGGAAAAAGAAGCAAAGGAAAAAGA